>APFE031064874.1:0-46774 GCA_000404065.3 Pinus taeda
TGGGAAAACTTACCTTTGGTCCATGGTAGTTAGTCCTTGAAATTTGAACCTATGGTTTTTGGACCATGGAATCTCGACAGACGTGTTGATCCCTAGTATTGAGTTGATGGTATTGGTTTGTTATGGTTTTGGACCATGGTATTGAGCAAGGTCTAAGACTATAAAAGGAGAAGAAGTTCATTAGGCAAGTGGATTGAAAAAGTCTTGAATATCTGATGAAGGATAAGATCCAGTATGCAGGTTATGGGTTGCTTGATCTAAGCTAAGGAGGGATCTCACAAGTTGATGGAGAAAAAGATCTAAGGAGAGATCGAGATCACATGGTTTGAAATGAACTATATCTATATGATTGATTAGGTTTATTCTAGGTCTGTATACTGACGCATGAAATGATCTGAACTAGGTATAACTTAAGTTTGAAATCGTTGTAAGTCATGATTGAATATTTATAGATCTGTACGCGGGTTGGCTTTGGTAAAAGCGCGTATGTACGCGGGTTTGGTTTGTCCGAGTAGCGTATGCACTTTAATGCATGATTTTGATGATACAGTTGGTTTTGAATAGTGTTGCAGAGTTCAGGGTTCTGCTATGTGTTCTGGTGACTGCTTTTTGTTGACAGGGTTCAGTGATTCAGTATTGGGTGATTCAAAGATTGATTGATTGTGTGCTTCAACGATATTGATGGGTCCAGTATGAAAATTGGATGAAACGTGGCCTTCAGATTATGTGTCGTGCTTCAGTGTATCCAGTATGAAAATTGATGAAACGAGGTACCTGGAGGAGAGAAGATTGTAGATCAGCACCTACGTACTAGTATCTAAGCTAGTACAAGAGCTAAAGGAAATCTTTGGAGCATTGTAGCAGGTAGTAGCCTGCGTACTAGTAAATGGATCGGCTAGTACAAGAGAAAGGGGTTGTAGCTCCCGTACTGGATAAGGCATTGCACCGTACAAAATATTGAAAAGGATTTTCTTAATCTAAGAAGAAAAGATTGAGAATGGACTTGTAGCAGGTGGTTTTCTCCCGCATGGGTTTCCACCTATATATCATGGTTTTCATGTGGTCTTTATGTGTGATGATCTTATTCTGCTTACTTGTTAATAAGGTTAATAATTGTTCTGATGCATTTACTGAGATAAGCTAACTGAATCATAAGAATTATTTGATGTACGCTGGGTTCTTTTACACCACAGTCGGCGTGATATACGAGATATCCTTAACTGACAGTAACGTATATGAACTAGTATGAAAATGAAAAAAGTTTCACTGATTTGATATTACTGATTCCCCCCCCCCCCCCCCTCTCAGTATTATTTCCAACAAGGTTGATCTACAAACAACAAAACTAGCTACAAGGACTAGACTATGAAAACACTGCTTTCAGATGTAGGCTTTGTAGGCAGACAGGACACTTGCAAAGCACATGTCCAGAAGCCAAGAAAGAAAACAGTAAAAAGAAGCAGAAAGGGAAGCAGAGGAAATGATGGCAATTTCCCCCCCTGTCTTAGAGGATGAAGAATCAGAAGCAAAAGAGGAAGATACCCTCGCAGAGAATGCCGAGTCTGGCCAAGGAAAGGAGACTCAGAAGGAAACCACATCAGGAAACAAGGCCCCGCAGTCCCATTTAAATCGGGAAGAAAAGGCAAGCGAGGATTTGAGTATGGGCGGGACCAAACGACATCACCACTCAGATACTTCAGACTCGGACAAGGAAATAGCCCTACAGAAAGCAGAAACACAGTTAGTCATAGCTTCGATCGAGCCCACACAAGGTGAGTGGCGCAAGGTCGAAAAGACAAAAGGGAGAAAAGCATGAAGTGTGACTACCGGAATCTAGTTTTTCTGTCTTTTCTCCTTTCTTCTTCTAAATGCACGTTAGTTTTTGTAACGTTGCATGGGGTGCGAAAGCACTCGAGCCCAATGGGCACCTTATGGAAATGCTTCAATGCATCTGCTAGTGTAACTTTTCATTTTTTAAATAAAAGGTTACCGATTTTTCCTTTGGAAAAATTATAAATTGAATTATTCTTTTAATATATAATATATATATATATATTATATTATTATGAGAAAAATTATCAATAATTAAAGTATGTTACTTGACCATTTAGTGTTAGTATTAATTTATCTTCAATAATAAATATTATATGACTAAAATTAAAATAAACCTTATTTAGTGAAAAACTTAAATATCGGGATAATATTTATCATTAAAATAGTGGACCTTCATTTTTCCCTTAAAATCAAATCAGCTTACCTCATAACTATTTATATCTCGCAATTGAGCTCTTCTACTATCAAAACTCAATAACAGTCCTGATGATGGATCCCTATTGAGATTTGAAATGTGGACAAAAGATGGTTTTTACTATGGGTTCTATGGTTGCTAAGTTAGAAGATATTAACCAAGTCTTAAATCCAGTACTATGATAATTCTCAACTAATTTCCTTTTAGTCCAAACATCATCATTATACTTTCATTGAATCATAATCTAAAGAATGGAGGTGTACATATGCAGGTGTACATATCGTCCATATGTATGTTGTAGCTAAATTTGTCCACATTAAAAAAAATCTCCTAAAGCACAAACTAGGGAATGATTGAAAAGAGAGTGTTACTCTTCAAGTTGTATTTTGCCTTACAAACACGAATACAATTCTTATTTGACCAATCCTTTTAAAAAAAAATTCAATCCTGAATTTTGTGGATCTAACAAGTTTTGTGCTCTTAGCCTTTAATATGGAGGAGTTTCAATTTTATCAAAATTTTTAGGCCAATCTCTGTATATTATATAATATTGAAAGCACATCGACTACGAATCGTAATGAATCCCAACATATAAGGTTTCAAACAAAGTGAAAAATCCTATGACGTGATTGAGGGAAATGCTCGTTGTGTCGCATGAATGATGGGCCTTTAAGCATGTAAACAATCGAATTGTTTTATATATATAATAAAGTGGCAGATAGTTGAATGCTGATGTGGTAAAGTTGCCAGTGACAATAATGCTTAACGAGTCTGGATTCAGTGAAGTTGATGAACACAGATTTTTTGTTTTTAATTATTTTTCCTTCCCAAGGATTCGAGGATAACAGTGGCATAAGAGACTATTGAATATTAGCATTTCTTTGGAGATTCTCATTTTGATGCGTGTACCCAACCAGTCAGTGCAGTTTATAGTGCTCAGTATCCTGATTTATTGATTTAAGAGAGTTGTAATATCATCTAATATTAATGTTTATATCGAGGAGGGCTTGAGAAAAATCCCCCTCTAGCTTCATCAACTATAGCAGATAATAATAGTCAGAATAATCTAGGGGAGTTGAAGGAGAACGACTACATCGGTTTGTCGGAAGTTTCCTCATCGATATAGAGATATACGGTCTCTTGTTATGGTGAAGAGAACAATATGAACCTCAAGGAGACTGAGTTGAGATTGGGCCTTCCTAGTTCAGGTTCTCCTGCAAGGGACTCATCTGAGCTGAATTTGTTAAGCCCTCTGAAAATTAGGACTGAAGTGGAAGAGAAGAATGTGTTCCCTATTGAGAAACAACAACATTCTACGAAGGATGGGGGTGGAAGAGAACAATATGAACCTCAAGGAGACTGAGTTGAGATTGGGCCTTCCTAGTTCAGGTTCTCCTGCAAGGGACTCATCTGAGCTGAATTTGTTAAGCCCTCTGAAAATTAGGACTGAAGTGGAAGAGAAGAATGTGTTCCCTATTGAGAAACAACAACATTCTACGAAGGATGGGGGTGGAAGAAGAGAAGAATGGGCAAGACAAGTATAATATTTAGCCAACTGGAATGGGAAGGAACATGATGAACGTATCACCCAAGAATATTGTAATTGGTTCAAAGAGCGGCTTTTCAGAAGCGATGGAGTCAAGGAATTGTTTCTCGGATTCTAGAAATAATTTATTTTCAACCGAGGGTAAGTGGGTGTTTCCCAGGGCAAGAGCTAACCAGTTTGTCATAGGGCATTAAATGACTGGTTAGCTGCATGCCTTTTAACTTTATAACATATTCCATTATTTTTCATTTATCTCGTTGCTGGCGTGTTATAAAGTTAAAGGGCATGCAACTAACCAGTCATTTAATGCCCTATGGCAAGCTGGTTAGCTCTTGCAGTTTCCCATAGGATGGACGTATTATTGTGGCTAGATCTGAGGTTGAATTTCCCAAAGCAAACACAAACAGAAAGTTTTTTTCCACAAGGACTAATATTTTATCCTGGAACTTCTACCATGATGCAAGGTCCTACATCCTGGCATACAGGGGGCCTGGATCACTCAAGGGGCTCTTTCATTTCTTCTATGACTACCAATGGAACAAACCTCAATGGAAAATCCATCAAGGATGGATTTGCTTCCACTGTTGTTGAAGATATTTCATAGTCTAAGATGTTGCAAGAGAGGCCTCGTACTGAATCATAACATGGGACTAATCATAATCAAGTGCCTTCTGCAAATAACCTTGGAATGGCTCTTGATACCAAGGATCAGGTGGTAGGTTGGCCACCAACTCTTTCTTTCAGGAAGAACATTTTGTCTGCTCCAAAATCAAATGATGAGGATGATTCTAAAGTCTGTCAGCTTCAATGGTTTGTTATGCTACAATTCATCCAAGCAAGGAAGGCGTATCTGAAATATATTTTGGAAATTATAATGAAACCTATTTTGACAGATGATCCATACTGGGTCATTCAGCTATGGATCATTAGTGAAACTACGACTAGACATTCCCAAAGTCTAAAATCATGACTGTAAAGAAGAAAGCATTGTGTGTACAGGGAAACATTATTTCTATTCTTCTAATACAAAGCTCGAAGGGATATAGTTCTTCTACGTTTCCAAAGAAAATATCGATCAGAATTTAGAGTTTACATTTATTAGAGGTGAAAAGAATAATTCATGGTTCATAATACTCACGCACACATGGCCTTATGAAGTTTAACAGCTTATGTGATGTCGAGTAATGGTTTTTTAAAACCATTATTAAAGTGATCTACGACCATGATTAAATCTAACATCACCCTCCTCATTCCAAGAAACCACCAGAAGTGATCTCGTAAGAAATTTGTGGTTTTCAAGTACCCGTATGTGATTTTGTCAGTGTATATGGAAACTGGCACCTGGGACCCGCCCTCCAATTATGATGAGAACCAACTCACCTCCAACTTGCCTTCATGTGAGTTTTAACAAAGCTTGGGCTTATGAACGAAATTTATATTAAATTTTGTTAACACTTTGTCCAGACCCAAATTGTATTGGTATTTGTCCTCTAACTTGTAAAGGAGGCGGTATCTTATTTTCAAAGGTATTTATTTAATATTATATACATAATATTAAAGCTACCTTTTTGTAATTTGATTATTTCAAACAAAAATTATAAAAGGAGAGAAACCATTCCCGAAATTGTTTCAACAATCAGTTAGTATAGTTAGGTTAGAGGTTGGAAATAAAGGTCTCGGGAGAAATATTTTGTAGGGGTTCAGAGTCTAACTCTCTATGACGGGCATTGTAAATCTAAAATCTCTCTCAAATATGAAAAGAAAATTGTAGTTTGATTCCAACTTTGGGTAGTTGCAGAAATGTTTTCTTCTTTGTGTTTTCATTCTTTCATTCAATGTTTTTTCTCTATGAGCGTGAGTGTAATGGATTTGTAGGTTTCTTGTTATCAACAGATTTACTAATGTTGTTTTTTCAGCAGAGAATACCTGCAAATATTATTTTTATAGGCCTTAAAGGCACTCCACCATACTGTAAATTCATCCACACTTGCTCACTCTTCCATGCTTCTTTCTCCAGTAGTTATATTCAGATTCTTAATTCCTGGGTATAAACTCTGTTATCTTTCTTTTCCTCAAATCACTCCTTTAGTCCAAGACCTTGCAACCCTCAAAGTTTCTCTAGCCAATCTGTTTTGGAAAGCTAGGGTTTCAGAATTAGAAGTTTTGGTTGCAATCCCTCATGGCCTGATCTAGGTGGATATTGGTGGCCACCCACTTATTCCACCTAGACTTCGACTGAGTTTAATCCATTTCCTTGTTTATTGTACCATTTACTATTTTTAGCAGTTTTTTGGGTCCTGAACTTCCATAGTTTTAACCTCGTAAATGATTTTTTTTTAGGTTTATAGCAAGCCCATGCCTATGGTGTAAATTATGTAGTACTCAGAGATATATTTCCAACAAGGTATCGTATGTGCCAAACAAAGATAATATGACCAAGTTAGGACCCCAAGAAGTTGGTTGTCCAACTAACCCCAACGGGGCCCACAAATTCTTGTCATTCCATCTCCTCGGGTTAAGGTTTTGTTTGTTTAGGGTTTTTACTTGTTGTTCGATAATAAATATTCCTTTGAGCCTCATTGTAACACAGTTTAGAGGCATGTAACTACTACATCTCTTCTCAGAGATAAGATACCAACTCCCGAGCTAGTTTATTTTTATTTATGTATGTAAGCATATTTCAATTCTTTGATATTAATGAAATGAAGTTTTATTTATGTTGCATCTCTACGTATATGGGTATTTTTGTATTTTTTGTGCTCCTGCATAAGTCTGAATTAATGGTATCAGAGAGTTCTATTATTTATTTGTTTTTCTTTACATGTCTCCAATGAGGCTAGGATATAAGGAGTTAGGGCTCAAACTGGTTGAACCTCTGCAATACCAACCTTGAAAAACCCAATGACCTTCCATGGCAGAATAAAAGAAATATGAGGGGGTTGGAGATCCTTCCAAAATATTGCTCGAGGAAGCCCTCGAGCAATAGAGGAATGCGATGATGGATAACTTTGCCAAAATCCTTCGACAGCTACCCACAGGCGACACATCTTCATCCAGAAGCCACTCCTTTTACGGTATAAGTTAACTTTGATATTCCCATATTTGAGGGCCAAATATATGCAAATGTCGTAGATCAATTAAGCATACATGTGATAAGTATTATGAAGCATAGACAAGATGACAAAGGAGTAGCTAGATGGTTAAATCTGTTGGAAGGATATTTTTCAATTGATGAATTTTCAAACCGGGAAAAGATTATTTTTTCACTTCTCAATGCCGCTCAACACGTCAAGAACTGGTGAGAAACCTACTGTGAATAAAAGGATAAGAGGGAATCCTCACTATTTTCAGCCGCACCCACTTGGAATTCTTTTTGAGCTGCCATCAAGGAACAATATTACCTTGTGGGGAGCTATGAAGATAAATACATAAAGTGGACCACACTATGGTAGAGAAGGGACCAAGATGTGTCAGAGTTCACAAATATTTTCCATACGATTCACACGACGCTGGGTATCAAGGATTATGAGTGGTTGGTACTCAAGTATCATGTTTGTCTACACGAGTAAATCTAGGACAAGATGGAGTTCCTGGACATCTCCTCACAACACGATGTACTAATACGCTTTCAAGATTGAGCAAAATTTTAAATATAAGAAGCGATGCTTTGGGTCTATGAATCTGAAGCAAGGAAAAGGTGCCCCCAAACCACAAAGAAAAGGAAAAAGCCAAGGTAGGGTGACCCAGGACAACACATTGAAGCTGCAGGCAAAGAACAACACCACCAAGACAAAGGTGCACAAGAAAATGGTGTGAGTTCCATAAGAGCTCCACTCACAACACAAGTGAGTGTCGGGCCAAGAAATCATTGGTAGCTGAGCTAAAGGCTTCTGAATCAAACTCATGTTCTGACTATGAGTCATAACTCGATAAGGGGAATTACAAAGGGAATCAAATCATGGACGCGAAGCCTAATGCCACTGTGGCCACCACCAAGGTCCAAAAGAATGAGTCTGAATATCCAAAGGAGGGGGAACACCTCTTCCACTCACTGATGTGGTTGAAGGGTTCTCCGTTGTAGTTCATTGTCGATAGCAGGAGCCAAAAGAACCTCATTTTAGCAGAGGTCATGAAGCAGTTAGGCCTACTGACTACAACGCATATGCATCCGAACACCATCATGTGGCTTCAGCAAGGATGAGATCTCTGCATAATCCATCAGTTCTGCCTTCCATACATCATCAAGCCCTTCATAGATGAGATACTGTGTGATGTTCCTCCTCTTGAAATTTGTGATGTATTATTAGGACAACCATACTTGTGGAAGTTGCATGTTGTATATGAGTCTAGACCTCTCTCTGTGATTATTACTTTGGGAAATAATTTGTACAAGATACCAGAGGTAGCCTCACCTACCACCATCTCTTTGATCACTGCAAAGCAATGCAGTAAGATCATTTACCAGACCAAGAAATTTGGTTTCCTTATTATTTTCCCTTAGGGAAAGAAGAAGGTTATGGCCATGGCTTCTAGACAAGGCTCTTCTGCACAACAACAATAGATGGTCAAGGTCATGGAGGAGTACAGGGACATTTTCACCTCACCTACAAGGGTACCTTTGCACTTTCAGATCAAGCACTCCATTGATCTGACCTAGGGCATGCTGCTACCCAATGGACCAATCTATCAATGATATGTTATGGAGAATGACAAGATCAAGAGGTTGATTCATGAGTTGTTGCAGAAAGGGAACACCAGGCCAAGCTCATCACCCCATGGGAGCCTAACTATATTGGTATAGAAGAAGGATGCGACATGGAGACTATGTATTGACTATTGGGTGCTAAACAAGATCACTCTTCGGAATAGGTACCCAATCCCACAGATTGATGACCTTCTAGACCAGCTTAAGGGGGCCAAATAATTCAGCAAGATTGACTTGAAGTCTGGCTATCACCAGGTTCCTATCGAACCCTCTGATGTGTGGAAGACTACCTTCAAATGCAAGGAGGGCCTTTTCAAATGGTTGTGTTGGAATTATGATGCATGTGTTGTCCTTGATGGCATCTCACTTGTAATAGAACAATTATATGGTAACTAGATGAATCCACAGGTCAGTTCAAAGGTGACAAAATGGTGGAATAGAATACTAGAATGATAGGACAAAGGCTTACAAAATCAGAAGTTTGATACGGGGAAATTGTTGGCATTATGCATTAGGTGTTTTCCTTGATGGAAACCTACCTGATGAGTTGTCCTTGATGACAACCTATTTGATGAAATGGAATCCTACTTGATAAGTTGTCTTTTGATCCACTTGTTAAAGGTATAAACAGGTTGTGTTTATAGATGTGACAGAATGCATGGCAATTCAAAGGAATCAATTCAAAGGAATGATAAAGTTGGAAATTCAAGAACTATACATAGGTTCTGTTAAACCAAGTTGCGTATGCATGCGAGTTCAGCGAAGAAAAGTAGCGTATGGCTTTTGCACCATGGTATTCTAAATACCGAGGGTTATTACCATGGTATTAGCCCATAGTAATGAGCACAATAATGAATATTGATCCCGTCAAAGAATACCATTGGCATAACTACGGTTTTGACCCATGGTATTGAAAAAGGCTAAAACTATATAAGGAGGTGAAGATCAAAGTGTTAGGTGTGTGCAAGTGATGGAAATCTTATGTACAGTTTTATCAAAATAAAATATGCATGTTATGGGTTTTTGATGTTTTTCTTGATCTAAACTAAGTGCACCTGAGAGTTTGACGATGGATGAGATCCAATAAATTTGAAATAATTATGCACTGATGAATACAATGATGGATCAGGATCATAAGACCTGAAATATCTTTTGATTGTATGATCTTCTCATGGATTGACTAGATCGAAGTACTCACGCATGTTTTTATCTCTAAATACTATGATTTGGGTCTTTCTAAAGTTTTGAAGAGATGCACAATTTTAGGTCAAATTCGTAGATCTATACGTTGGTTGGTCTTAGGAAAAGTGCATATACACATGGTTTGGCCTCTACAAAGTAGCGTATACAAAGTAATGGGGTTTTGTCTATAAATGAATGATCAACGCTACTTCTTCTCTGTTGTCTATCAATGATGTCCTCATGATTGATTTGGGTTAAGTGATTTGGGTTGAATGATGAAGTTGAATGTGTTTATGAATAGTTTTAAGATTAATTGTTGATTGTGATTCAAGATCAGGTTCAGTTCTATGATTGGTTCAGAGTGTTGAAATAGATCTAAGTATGACTCAATATTCTTTTCAGAATTGCAGTAGTTAAGTTTTCAATTTTCTATATTTTAAGATCTGTACATCTCTACTGAAAAGCGCGTATACATGTGAGTTGCCTTAAGTGAAGTAGCATATTCATTTTGGCATTTGAAGGATTAGGACTGTTGTTGATTCTATGTGTTGATACAGTATTATGGGTTCAGTTCTGTGTACTGGTTATAGTGATCTGACTGTTCTAGTTGATTGGTTTAATTTTGATTAAGTGTCGGTTGATTGGGTTTTGAGTGAATGGTTGATTCAATTGTATTAGAAATTTATGGTTGGGTGATTCAATTGTGCCAGAGGTTTCAGTGATTCATTGATTCAGTTGTGTCAGAAGTTTCATGATTGGTTGATTCAAAAAATTGATGATTGGGTTTCAGTTATGTTAGAGATTGATGATTGGGTTTCAGTGATTGATTGATTCAGATGTGTTAGATATGGATGATTGTGTTACAGTGATGAGTTATAGTTTGATTATTGATATTGAGCTTAAGTGTTTATAATGGGTCCATTTTGAAAATTTGATGAAACATGGCCTACAAGTTATGATGTGTTGAAGCACGTGGATCCAGTTTGAAAATTTGATGAAACGTGGTCCATGGATGTTGCTGAGTGTTGGAGCCTTCAGTGAGGAAGTCGAAGCTTCTTTCCAATAGTAGCTAGTGATCAGATGAGGGGGTTGGATCTCCCTTCCAATAGAAGCTGGAGAATGAGTGAGGGTTTTAGCCTTCTATAGGTTGGTGTATGCGTACTAGTACAAGTTTACGCCAGTACAAGAACCAGGGGGTTGGATCTCCCTTTCAGTAGGAGCTAGAGAACGATAAAAGGTTGTAGCCTTTTGCAGGTGGATGCGTGCATACTGGTATAAGTTTGCACCAGTATAATATTGTAAAAATATTTTTCTTTATATTAAAAGAAGACATAGATAACAACAACATGTGGTTTTTTCCCACATTGGGTTTCCATCTTAAATCCCAGTGTTCATGTGTGTTGCTTATGTGTGATGGTTTATTTTGTTCTTACATCACGTGATTACTATTTATCTAATGTTTAATAAAGTGATGATGCACTGGATGAAGACCAACATACGAAGAATTAACTGAACCATAAGTTTACTAGATATATGCTAGTTGTATTAAGAAAAGTCACATACACATGAGGGCTCCTTTCAGTAAAGTTGCATATGGAAATATGAATATGAAAAGAAAATTTTATTGATTTGAAAATACTAATTCACCCCCCCTCTCAATATTTTTCCCAACAGGTTGGTCATGCATTTCAGTTTGATGAATGCCCCCAAAACCTTCCTGAGATTGATGGATGACATCTTGTGACCCTTCACCAATGCATTCGCGGTGGTGTATTTAGACGACATGTTGATCTTCACCCAGAGTTGGAAAAAACACCTCCACCATATTCGACAAGTCCTCCAAACCCTGCGACAACACAAGCTGTGTGGAAATTTGGAACAATGCACTTTTGGCATGACATAGGTTCAATATCTGGGGTACATCATTGAGTGTGCATGTGGACCCAGCCAAGATACAATTCATTCGGGATTGGCCAGCCCCAACCACTCTAATAGAGTTCTGTAACTTTCTTGGTGTTGCCAATTTCTACTGTAAGTTTGTGTTGGGGTTCTCTCATATCACTTGGCGTTTAAGTCAAGTCACCAAGGGTGGAGCGAAAGAAAAGTTTTTTGGTTTGAAACCCAACATAAGGAATTTTCCAAGTTGAAGCATTGCCTCTACTCTGCACTAGTGCTCACATTACTAGACCTACACCAACCATTTGAGATTGAGACAGAAGCCTCCGATTATGCTATTGGTGCAGTTCTTACTCAGCAAGGGCATCTAGTGGCTTACCACAGTGATACACTTTCAGACACAGTCTGAAATTATCCCACTTATGACAAAGAAATATATTCCAATTTCCAAGCCTGATTTCAATGGAATCATTTCGTTCTTGAGAAGGAAACGATCATCCACATAGACCATCAACCCCTGTATTTCATACAGACACAAGGGAAGTTGTAGAATGATTACCATCAGAAATGGTCCACATACCCGCAACAATTCCATTTGAACATTAAGTACAAGAAGGGAAACACCAATAATGTTGTAGAATGCCTAAATTGGTCACCATTCATGGTACTAATCACTATGCTCGACTCCTATGGGCATGAGACTTTGGGGTGGCCGAATCTTTACAAGAGCGATCCAAAATTCAGCAGCACATACCAAACACTCCTAGAAGGTAAGAAGGTTCCAAATTTTCACCTCAAGGATGCACTATTATGCCACCTAGGAAAAATATGTGTTCCTTCAAGTTACCATGCCAAGATGATTTGGAAGGTGCACTACAATCGAGTCTCTAGACATTTGAGAGTAGAGAAAATAGTGGCAATACTCCAGAAGTATTTTTATTTGGCGAACCTTCGTCAGGATGTTGGGAAGAACATTAGATATTACACCACCTACACCATTTCCAAACAAACCATCAAGAATCAAGGCCTATATACTCCTCTGCCTACTCCTAGTCGACCTTGGGAATCCATCTCGATGGATTACATACCGGGCCTTCCTTCTACTAAGCAAGACAACGACTTTGTCTTCATGGTCATCGACAAATTCTCTAAGATGACCATTATAACAACCTGTAAATATAGTATCATAGCAGAGGCCACTCTAAGCTCTTCTTTGAATGAGTGTGGTGTTGGGTGATATAAGGTGCCTTTTAAAACTCCTAATTATCCCACATTAATCATCAACTTGGGCAAGTCCTCTTATTTCAAGAGTGCACACAATATGTGGCTGCTATTAATTCAGAGAGTAATGTTTCCTAACTTGTAGTATAGATCTTTTAATACAAGAGTAAACATATGCATCTAAAAAACTCCAATTGCAATTATTAAAGGAAATATCAAAATTCAATCCTCTACTAAAATCAAATCTTACAACAATTCAAGTAACAACATCATCAACGAAGAGTATAGTAGCAATAACGCATCTCTTCTTAACTGATTTAATCTAAATCAAACTCAATCTCTAGTAAATAATCCAAATAGTAGTGACATCAATATGAGAGTCCAATAGCAATAATTAAACTCTTTATAGTTGATTAAATCAATTCGAATACTTATGTAAGTAACTTAATCTACAATGAAGGTAAACTAAATCAAACGACAGTGTTGTAAATCATATAAAGCAAAGATATTCCGTCAACACAGGAAAGCGATAAATAGCGAAGGAGATAAAATCACACAAAGCAAGAAGACTATCAAACCATCACACTTGCAAGAATCAGAAATGTATGGCACAAAGAAAGCAATTAAATCCACCAGAGGTTGGGCCCTTAGCCGCTAGCGAACACTATTGAGCTACTTCAGATAGTTCAAGGGAACAACAACTTCAATTATATATTAATCATTGAACTTAAGGAGAATTACAATATAGTTGTGTTCTCTCAACAACGAGAGTCTGTAATTACAATTACAATTAGAAAATAACAGAGATTCCCATTTCTTCTTACAATCATCCTCTTTTATAATCAGAAAGGGTAAAGATAAATGGTAAATGTGATCCCTCAGGATCTCTTGATCATGAGGGATTCGCAACTGATTGCTAACTCCAGAAATCTTTCCTATTCCACGCTGATCCCTTTCATTCACTCTCAGCCTTGTCCGCAACCAACTCATTCTTTCCTTTACTTGTCGGATTTTGTTGTTCCAATGTCAGGGAACAACAATCATTCCTTTTGTCGCTTTCCTGCATAAGAAGGGTAAAAGTTAGCTAAATTGTAACTGCAAATAATTCCTTCATTTCTTACCATAATCCCTCAATCTATTAGCGCATTAAGATATGGAAAAGATAAGAATCAAGGAATAAGATGATGAGATTAGTAGTAAATACATACCCATTTTGTGACTCAACATACTCCCCTGCTTACCGTATTTCATGGCCTCATGAAAAGAAAGTAATTCGTATGCAGAGTAGTTAAAGAGTAGGTTGGGTAAGGAAAGTCAAAAAGTGGTCTACAACCATGATTCTGGGGCGAGAGCTCAAAGGTGGGTCCTTCCTTCTCTTCAGGAAATTCGTATATAGCCTAATAACCTTCTAGAGGATACCAAATGATGGGGCTACGAAACCGAAATCCTAACCAATAAGGTCCTTCTCTCAAAATGAGATTGCTATAAGTGACAAAACGTTCTACAACTAATTTAAAATTTCTGTAATTAAATGGATCTCTATCCTATACACTACTGGTGGAGACTGCCCATCTGAGCTTGGATGCAGCTAAAGAAATTTCTTGAATGGAGAGGAAGTATGCTACTCCTGTCCGTACAATCTCCTTCTAAATAAGCCCTAAAAGTTTAGTCACCCCTTCCCTTGTCATCAGACTCTTATGGTTAGCAAGCATTTGCAAAGGGTGCATGGGTTCACTTCTTACCCAAAGATCCAATCCATGCTCTTGTCTTTGGAATGCGTTATGAGCTTTGAACCATTTAAGTTGATTGACTGCAAATGAGATAAAGGCTTGGAATTGAACATCCCCCACAAAAGGGTTGGGGTTCTTTTCCACCTCATCCTCTAATACAAAATTGTGTAGGTAAAATTCACAAAGCAACCTCTGAACCTTCACCCAATGTTGTTTGCAACAATTTATAAAATCTTCAACTGTTTTTAATTCGATTAGTTTTCTAGCTTTCACAACTTTAATTTTCAATAGCAAGTATCGTTTTAAAAAAAACAAAGCATAGTTCGTGGCAGGATCCCTGCATGCCGAGACATCTGTATATAACGAGTAGATGGTGTTCGTCCAAGCTATGAACTTATCTAATCTGAGCTTGATTCTCTCAATTTTCTCTTCTGTTGTTCTGTATCTGTCGAAGGTGTCACTCTCTGTTGCATTCATTTCCTGAAGTTGCCTCTGCAACTCTTGGTATTTTCACTGGGAAACGGTTTCTTGTTCAAGCTGTTCTAATGTGATCCAAGCTTGTGCTAATTCTCCCTAAAGATTCAATATAATGGGGTCATTGTGTGTCATGACATCTTTGGCTTGAATGCTTGTTCGAGTACTTCTGCTATGAGAAGGGATGCCTTCTGTCTGTATTTCATTATTATGGGAGGTCCAAACCTCTATCTGAGTGGCCATGCTATAGGAGGGTACATCCTTCGTCTGGGTAGTTATGTTGTAAGAGGGTACATCCTCTGTCTGGGTAGCCACTTCTACTATAATTGTGTGTTGTTCCTTCTGAGTGATAACAAGTTGAGTGGGTATGGGCTCATTTTGGATCCCTATAGCCCTCCCTGCATATGATTTTGTTTGTATAGCCGTGTTTTCTATCAGCAGGGTTTTGTCCAAGACCTTTCCCACTGTGATTTCCTTTGTTTTTCTTCTAAGCCTTTTTACTGTTTTGCGAAGCTTCTGCTGTTCTTTCCTAAGATCTTTCAATTTGACTTTGTACTTTTTCGGAGGAACAATTGTTCTGTTGATAGTCTCATTAACAGTTTCTGCTTCTAAAGAGCCTGCTTGCTCATCCTAGCTCTGTTCTAAAAGGAACGTGTCTCCAGATTGGATATTGGTTTCCAAAATTATTTCGGCTTCTTCCTCTTGGCCTACGTTTTCTGTGCTTAGGCCTACCTAGCTGGTTTCTACTGGAGGCGAGTCACCAAATTGGTTTCCTTCTTCTTGAATGGCCTCTGCATCTTTTTCTGCTTCATGGCTTGCATCTTTTGAGGGAGATAGGATTCTGGCCTCGCCAAAATTCTCAAGAGATTGGGTTGCTACCAAATTAATATTGAGCGGGCTTTCAGGCTACATATACTCAATCATGTTGGCTAGGACCTGGGCCAATTCAAAATCGTGCAACAAGTCACCTTGGGGACTCATGCTTGGGGTTGAGGGAAGTCCCGATTCATCTATTTGCTCATCTCCAAATTTCCCTGTTTCTTCCTCATGGTCTGATTTAGGGTTATCTTGTCCTTCTAGTTGCAAGTATTGTTCACTTCCTGGGATGGATAGTTATATGGGTTGACTGATACTGCCTTGAGGATTTTCGGCTGCTCCTAATTTTGTCCTCAGCCTTGTGGATTGTCTGCGCTTTTGAGGTATGTTCCTTGTAAGGGTATACCTCTTCATTTTTGGAATAGGGTTAGGTGCAGGCAGGGCTAAACCTCCTTCAAGAGCTAATATTAGTTCATCCCAGCGTGATTGTTGTTGGGGGGGGTTATAGCTAACTATTAGCCTAATCAAACAATGGTGGCTTACTACAATTTCTATGTGTTGGGACCATCTTAGCCTCTCGGTGGTGTCATGTAGAAAATAATTCAACAACGCAGGTAAATTTACAAAGCACTTTCATTTTAGAACTGCTAAGAGTTTGAGTTGACGCGGCCTTACCACGTCTTTGCGCCCGTCGCATGTATTGTAGTTCTGGACGATCCTTGCTAGTTCTCCCCATGGTTCTCCAAGTGAAGATGGCTGAATGCCTTTTCCCTTTTTAATCAACTCCTGTCCTTCATCCCTAAAAGCTTTGATAGCGTCCTGTAGCTTCAACTGCTTACCAACCCACACTGGTCCTTCTGCTGGTAACCTAGAAACCTTTGCTATCACAACATCTGATACTGTGATTTGCCTACCCCTTACCATGGATTGCCCATTCTGAATATTCCATAAGAATTCGATGGAAATTTCCTTGTTGCGTGGTTGAATCTCGTAAAGTAGGCTATCCATCTGGCTTGACCTAAAATTTCTTTGGCTGCATCAGAAACAGCTAGTATTAGTGGCTCTCTGCACACTATTCTTCCTCCCATACTGCTTGAATTCTACAAATGATAAGTGTAGTAGAGATAACACAGCAACTAACAGAGCCAAGTGATGGAACAACAAATGGTTGTAACGCTTCTATCAAGTGATATTTTATAAATATAAATACCGTTATTGAGGGTTTTTATCATACCACATGCTCTGTAATCAAAGAATGTCATATCATTCTGAAAAATCCAATGAAAAAATGATAGCACATTCATACATACACTGGAGGTCCCCACCCCTCTTCGAAATAATAGGTTGCCTATGACCGAATGATTGAAAGGGTAAAGCGCTCGCGGCGAAGTAGAGGGGTGATGGATTGGCAAGGTACGCTTATTCATGAAAGGATCATAAATGATATTAGAGTGGTGAAATCAAGGCTTGTACCGAGAATTATCAATAAGCGATAGGCTGTCGTGATGTGATATGATAAAGAAAAAGGGACAAATTGCGTAAGAAATAGTACTTTACTGCAGTTATTCCGCTTAAAACTATTGTGATTGATTTAAAATTACTCATGCATAAAGGTTCAAGCTATGTTAGGGTCATAATCTCTGCTTAAAAACATAAGGAGAGGGTATTATAATAGTTATCGATGTAAAATAAAGCTTCAATACCATCAGCAGAGCTTTTGTTTCCTGCAGGCATCCATAGCATCGACAGAGTTGCTTTCTAACCCTTGGGAACCATGGTCCTCTATGTATAATTTGGGAAGTGTCTTATGATCTCCGTAGTAGAGACCAATGTGTTGGCTTGGTAACCAGATGAACACTTTGCCATTCACTGGGAAGTAGCGAAAGTGGTCAGGTCAGCTCGTGATGAGATCTCCTGTTTCCAAGGACTTTGTTTGTTTATGCATCCATTGGATCATATCCCTGGTTTGGTGGCCATAGTGGGAATGCCACTTCGCTCCTTCCTTATGATCATGGTAGGCTGGCTCGTTCTGAGACTCCCTATCCTCCATCTGTAGAAAAAAATCATAAAACTGTTAATGAATATCTATATATATATATATATATATTATTATTTTAGTCCCCAGTTTATACATAAAGGGTGGCTCATCACTTCTTAAGAGTAGGATGGCGGAAGAAGTTTGACATATCAATATAAAAAATTTATACCAATAATCTTATTTATAATGCACAGAGAGAGTTATATAGGGAAGGGGGAACTAGCATGGTACGGATAATCAATCAGTTTGGTTTATAGTGGAAATAAGGATAGTGAAGTGATATAGATAATTGTGTCCTTTCCTTTTTTGATCATCACAAAGAAATCTTGTTAAAGAGGATAGTATTCAAGATATTTTCCTATTCCACTAGACTCCATATTTGTTGTCCTTAAATATGTATTGTACCTTTCATGCCATTAAGAGGATCATAAAGAGTAAAATTGGGATGGTCTAGGGATGATTATGCAAGGAAGAGAAAGAGGATTTCCTCAAAAATATTCACAAAGTGTTGTTCCTTGAAGGGAATGGCGAAAGAAAAACCCACACAAAAAGTGTTGTTCCTTAGAGGGAACAACAGTTGTTCCCTGTAAGGAACAACAAAGAAAAAATAACAAAAAAGTGTGTTGTTCCTTATAGGGAACAATAGCTATTCCCTGCAGGGAACAAAAAAGAAAACAGTCACAAAATGGTGCTATTCCCTGTAGGGAACAACAAAGGAAAATACAAGCTAAAAAGTTTTTGTTCCCTATAAGGAACAACAGTTGTTCCCTATAAGGAACAACAGTTGTTCCCTATAGGGAACAACAAAGCAAACTATATGCAAAAAAAAATTTGTTCCTTAGGGGGAACAACAAAGCAAAATACACACAAAAATTGTTGTTCCCTGTAGGGAACAATAGCTGTTCCCTATAGGGAACAATAGTTGTTCCCTATAGGGAACATCAAGAAAAAAATGCACGCCGAAATTGTCGTTCCTTAGAGGGAACAACAGTTGTTACCTGTAGGGAATAGAAAAGAAAAATCACACAAAATTTGATGTTCCTTGTAGGGAACAACAAGAAAAACACACGCCGAAATTGTTGTTCCTTAAAGGGAACAACAGTTGTTCCCTGTAAGAAACAACAAAGCAAAATTCTCACGAAAATTGTTGTTCCCTGTAGGGAACAACAAAGTGAAACACACACAAAAATTGTTGTTCCCTGTAGGGAACAACAAGGCAAAATGCATGAAGAAATTGTTGTTCCCTATAGGGGATAGTAGTTGTTCCTTGTAAGGAACAACAGTTGTTCCCTGTAGGGAACGACAAGGGAAAATACACACAAATATTGCTATCCCTTGTAGGGAACAACAATTGTTCCCTATAGGGAACAACAAAGGAAAAAAAAAAAACTAGTATACAATCTATTATCCAAGAAAATCCAATAAAAAAGGCAAATTTATGTACGAGTTTCAAAAAAGTAAATTCTTCACTGGACTAGCACTGTAGAAGGGTTGTCCTCCTCAACAAGAATTTGTATTGTGGAATCTTCCCGTAACTGCTGACAAAAGGATTTCCTTGTAAGCGATTTGTGATAGAGGCATACTCGATGTCCATTCGCTTTAAAAGAGTAGCCAAACCCATCAATGGTGGCTAGTGTAAGGGTGCCATTATCATGCACCTCTTGGATCTCATCGGGGCCTAACCATTTGGTCTGGATTTTTCCTGGGAAATCCTGGAACCTAGAATCATACAAAAGTGCCCAATCACCTTCATGGAAGATCTTCTTCTTGATGAGGGCATCATGCCATTTTTCTCTTTATTGTTGGATCGGTGCAGTATGCTAAAGGGCTGATAGCCGGATTTCATCCAATTCATTGATTTGATGTAACCTGTTAATCTATGCTTCATTCAGGTTCAAGCCTACTTCTTGAGCTGTCCTCAATGTCTGAATTTCAAATTCTATTGGGAAGATAGGTTCTTTACTAAACACTAGCTAATATGTTGAATATCTTGTGGTATTTTTCAATGTCATGCGATATGCCCACAGGGCTTCTAGAAATTGGGTAGCCCAGTCACATCTATATGATGCAACTATCTTTGTTAGTATAGCTTTGATTACTTTATTGGTAATTTCTACTTGGCCGTTTACCTACGAGTGGTATGGAGATGTGATTTTGTGCATGATACGGTGATTTTTTAATGTAGCAACAATCTTATAGCCTACAAATTGTGGCCCTCCATCCGTGATTATTTCTCTCTGCAAGCCATAGCGCATGAAAATTTGGAAAAGAAAGTGGATTACTAAGTCCTCCGTTACCCTTGGTAATGCTTCTGCCTCCACCCATTTAGTCACATATTCTGTTGCAACTAGTTTATATGTCTTTTGATTAGATGATGGGTTTATTGGGCTAACAAAATCTAACACCCAACGTTCAAAAGGTTCAATGACTAACTGTGGATGCAGGGGCATCCCGTCAGACTGTCCAGGGCAATCCATTCTTTGGCAGCTATCACATGCCCGGACAAACTTCTTGCCGTCCTTAAAAATGGTGGGCCAATAATAGCCCATCTGTAAGAATGTGTGACTAGTCTTTTGGTTTGCAAAATATCCACCGTAAGGTCCATCATGACAAGATTTGAGGATGTCAAATATTTCGTCTTCCCTGACACACCTTCGAATATGCATATTGACTCTTGTGTGAAAGAGGTATCCTCTGATCCTGGAGAACCGACTGTTGCATTGTGCTATTTGTTTTCTTTCACTGGGTGTCAGGTGCTTGGGTAATTTTCCCACTGCTAGGTAGTTCACAACATCTGCATACCACAGTGTTTTCACGGTTACAACGAATAAGTTCTCATCAAGGAACTGGTCCTCTACTGTTACCGAGTCGTCTGTCTTTGGCACACATGAGAGGAAGTCTGCCACTGGATTTTCCTTTCCTGGTCGATCCTTGATTGTTATGTCGAATTCCTGCAAAATGACTAACCATCATGTCACTCTTCCATTCGTAATAGGTTTATTAGCTAAATATTTAATAAAAGAGTGATCAGTATACAAAACCACAGGGTGTCCTGTTATATAGTGTCTGAGTTTGTTAATAGCATAGATTACAGCCAGAAATTCTTTCTTAGTCAAAGTGTATTTCAACTCAGCCAAAGTTAAATTTTTGTTGATGTAGTATATTGCATAAGGTTTCCTATCTTCCTCCTAGCCGAGAACTGCTCCAATGGCAGTATGTGATGCATCAGATGAAATCTGAAATGAAAAATCCTAGTTCGGGCGCTGTAATACTAGGGCTGTTGATACTAGCCACTTTAAATATTAAAAAGCAATGTCACATTTGTCAGTCCATATGAAATCGATATTTCTTGTTAATGCATATAATGGTGCAGCAATTTGGGAGAAATTCTTATAAATCTTCTATAATATCCATAAAATCCCAAAAAACTACGTACCTTAGTTTGTGTGCAGGGGGTAGGTATTAAGAGGATTATCTGAATTTTTGCTGGATCTACTTGAATTCCAGCTACTGAGATGTAGTGACCCAGGATGAGGCCTTCCGTCATCATCATGTGGCATTTCTCATGGCTTAAGTAGAGCTTGGTAGCAATGCATCTTTGCAGACCCTTCTCTAGCATTTGTAATGCCAGCTCCAAGTCATCTCCATAGGGTGTAAAGTCATCCATGTACACCTCAAGTCCCTCGTTTATCAAGTCTGAAAAAATGCTGAATATGGATCTCTGGAATGTGGTAGGTACATTGCACAGTCCAAAAGGTATGACCCTGTAAGCAAATGTCCCCTAGGGGCAGGTGAAGGTAGTCTTATCCCGGCCTTCAGGGGCAATTTGGATTTGGTTGTAGCTACTAAAGCCATCTAGGAAAGAGAAAAAATTTTTACCTGCCAATGTGTCCAAGACCTGGTCAATGATCGGGAGGGGAAAATGATGTTTTTGGGTTGCTTTATTAATCTCTCTATAATCGACACATATACGCGTCTTCCCATTCTTTTTTGGCACCACAACTAATGGAGAAACCCATTTGCTATCAGATATATGATAGATGAAATTTACATTTAACAGTTTTTGTAGTTCATCTTTAACAACATCTTTAAGGTGAGGGTTTAACCTCCGCTGAGGTTGACGAATGGGCCTCTCATCTTTCTCTGTATAGATGCGGTGCATGCATAATTGGGGATCAATCCCGTTCATATTTGGGTAATCCCCAATGAAAGCCTCTTTTTATTTTCTAAGGAGTTGAACAAGCCTCTGCTCCTGGTCATCAGTCAGGTTTTTATTAATGTTTAGGACTTTCCCTGGCTCAATTTCAACGGGTTCACTGTTATAAATAGTTGTTGTTGGTATTGTCTGGTCATTAATGTCTTTTAAGGGATCTTCTTCAATTTCGTTATCTAGGGCTTCTTCGATCATGTGACATTTTAGGTTGGATACAACATCTGGTTGGTTAATGTAAGTGTTAATGATGTCATCTTCTATTTGATTCTTAAATTCGAGAGCATCTTCTATAGTTAGCGGTGATCGAATCTTTTCAGTTAAATATGATACAGGTTGTTTTCTAGATTTTATTATTGTTAGGCTTCGCTAAGCTGGAGGATATAAGGCTAGATTCTTCACATTACTTCCTCTTGTTGTAGTCATACTGCCTGTTCGGCAGCTTATGTAAGCATCTGTGGTTGCTAGCCAAGGTCTTCCTAGAATTAGGGGATGTCCATCTAGCTGGTTGCTAGGATTGATAATCAAGAAATCTGTTGGGTATTCCCAGGAATCTACAAACACCATTACATCTTGTAATGTTCCTTCTAGTTTGACAACCGATCAGTCAGCAAGTTCCAACAGGGCCGTAGTTGGATCCAAGGTTGTAATGCCAAGTTTTTGATAGGTTTTTGTTGTGAGAATATTAATGGTTGCTCCTAGATCAACTAATGCATTGGGGAAGGAACATCCATTTATTTGTACTGTGACTATAGGGTTCCCTGGGTCCTCATATTTCACTGTGTTTCTCTGCCTGATAATAAATCAGACAAACTTCCGACTACGTAACAGTTGGGGTTGTTTTTATTTTCCTCTTAGGCATTTTAGCACACAATTCCTTAATAGTTTTTGCATAAATTGGAATGTCCTGAATAGCCTGGAGGAGAGGTATTTTTACACAAAGATTTTTTAATTCTCCCAGAAGATCGAAATTAGGATATTCTGTTGGGAAAGATATAATCAATCTCTCTGGGAATGGTGGAGAAGAGGTAATAGTTTGATTGTGGCTTTTTTGTTTAACCTATTCTCCATTTGAGGTGTTTGTTCTATAGGTAATGGATCTTCTATTTGTATATTTTTATCCCCCTATGACTCAATTATCTATCCAGACCTTAATTTGAGTTTATTACACTCCCTCGACTCAATTTTTGGCTCCGGTCATTCAATAACTTGTACAAATTGGATTGGTCTATTGTTGGGATTCAAGTTGGGTTGGGCTAGGAGCTGTGGTCGCAGATTGGTTTGAGGGTTCTGCTGCAATGTGTAAGGTGTTTTTAGTGTAGGTTGGGGTAGGGGGATTCTTCCTGCTAGCTAGTTTGTAGGTCTTTGCCAGCTTGACTACCAGTTCTGGTTCTATGAAGTGGAGGGTGGCCATTGGGATGGATATGTATTATTCTGCCAGAATGGTGGGAATTAAGAGGAATTTGGCCAACTATTGTTTTGATTTGATTGATTGGACCAAGGTGGCATAGAGAAGGGTTATTGTGACCAATTAGGGAAAGGTGGTTGGTTCTTCCACGTAGCTCCTATGTATTGTTGAGAATTATATTGCGAGGGCTGAAAGAAAGAAGATGGGTCATTAGGCGTACCTGTTTGTCGTGCTTGCCATTGGCGATGCTGATTTAGCAGGTAGACTAGTTCCATTTCTTCCTCTGCCTCCTTGAAGACTGCTTTTAACCCTGGGAGCGATGGGAAATTTTCTGTGGCATGATCTTTAGTGCATATGGCACAAGTTTGTACTATATCCAGTGGGAATTCTTTATGACTATGCTTCTTCATGCATCAAGGGAAAAAGATCACAAGGTTCTGTTCTGCTTCAGCTTGCTTCTTCTTGGCTTGCATGATGTCTAATTGTGTCGTCAACATTCCCAAGATATCTGTTTTGAAATCCTCCAGCAGGTTGCCGATTTCTACACGAGCAATGCTTCCGCCAGAGATATTGTTGTCCCTGGTGGTTATATCACATTCTGTTGGTTTCAATCTCGTACTACCTCTTGAGTACCTAATACACAAATTAATAATGTTAGCATAGTATTCTTGATATATATCACCTTTACCCATAATATTTAATGTCTCTATCCATTGGTCTTTTATCCCTTTAATCAGTGTAGTTTTTAGCACATTATCAGGTAAAGGTAGATTTGTGTAGGGAGGTTGTTGGAGGTTATATTGAAAATACTCCACATACTCCTCCAACGTTTCACTAGGTCTTGCTACCATTTGGAATATTTCATCCGTTAGTTCCCCTAGATCTGTAACAGTCTTGATATTTTTTAAGGAAAACAATTTTCATTTGATCCCAATCATTTATGGTGCCCCCACCTAGTCCCATAAACCAACGTAGGGCTTCTCCTTTTAACATGGAGGGAAACAACTTTAGTTTCTAGGGGTCAGTGGTGTAATCATAACCTCAACATAATACATCAAATTCAAACAGAAATGCATTTGGATCCTCTGATGTGAGTCCACGAAAGGTGGAAATATTTTGTAGAGGGATAGATTTCATGGGTGCGTTGACAGTTGTGTCAACATTGGGGTACTGTAATATAGAGGTTTGGGGTTCCTGTGGATTATTGGCCATTTGATCAAATATATGCCAGTACCCTTCCGGGATCTCTGGAGCTAGAGAGTTATTGCTAGGATGTCTAGAAGGGGTGGGAAAGATCTTAACAACATTCCCTTGGTCTGGGATACTGGGTGCCCTTTGCTCAATTACTACCTGAGGGGATCTCGGTTCCTCTAGTTCCCCTGTTTCTGCTCCTCCTTCACGAATATAACAAGAATTCCCTTCTTGTGAGGAAATTGGGTGCAAATTTTCAATTTCTTGAAAACTTTGCTTGGTTCCTATCGTTTTACTGTGGACCTCAGCGTAGGCTACAAATGGTGAGCCTGTGGCCCAAAGGGAAACAGTAGGTTGTCTGGAAGCAACATTTCAGGGACCTACTGATGGCTGAGATTCAACTTTCTTTAATATGTTGTCGATGAAAGTTGATCATCCAAGGGTCACCGGTCCCTTATATTTTTCAAGTTTGGGTAGTGGAATTGGATTGTTTTTGGGTCTTTTCTTCTTAGTCATTCATGCAAACAATTCAAATGTTTATCTCTACCCTAAGTTCCTAACAATTCTACTGGAAAGCGGGTAGGGGAGCTAGCATTTTACTTGCTCCATACGCATGTTCTTACCTTCTCATTTTTAATACCTAGTTCTCTCTCAACAGACAAGCATCAAACACCTACTTCACTTATCTGTAATTGTGCTGAAAAGCAGGCGAAGGAGCAAGCACTTTACTTGCTCATTACGTAGGTTCTTACCTTCCATTTTCAATACCCAATTCTTCCTCAACAACAATTATTATATATACATCACTCTTTGTAAATGGCTACACTCTCCACGGCAACGGCGCCAAAATGTTGTGTGATATAAGGTGCCTTTTAAAACTCCTAATTATCCCACATTAATCATCAACCTAGGCAAGTCCTCTTATTTCAAGAGTGTACACAGTATGTGGCTACTATTAATTCAGAGATTAATGTTTCCTAACTTGTAGTATAGATATTTTAATACAAGAGTAAATGGATGCATCTAACAAACTCCAATTGCAATTATTAAAGGAAATATCAAAACTCAATCCTCTACTAAAATCAAATCTTACAGCAATTCAAATAACAACATCATCAGTGGAGAGTACAGAGTACAGTAGCAATAACTCATCTCTTCTTAACTGATTTAATCTAAATCAAACTCAATCTCCAGTAAATAATCCAAATAGTAGTGATATAAATTTGAGAGTCCAATAGCAATAATTATCTTAGATCGGGATAGAGGATTCATAAGTGAATATTGGTCAAGTCTTTGGTCGATGTTGGATGCCAAACTTACTAAGTCCATGACTTTCCACCCCAAAACTGATGGCCAAACATAGTTTATCAACAAGACGATCGTACACATTCTCCGCATGTACAACTTGAAGCATCCATGCACATGAGATTAAAGTCTTCCCTATGTCTAGCGCAGCTACAACAGAGCTCTCTAGAACTCAATGGGCCACAACCCCTTTTAGGTAGCACCGGGATTTCAACCATTATGTCCCAGTGATGTGTCCATACCATTTACAGCCACTCAGGCAGATTCGACTCACATCTTATCCAAATCTGACAGGGCTAACAACTTCATCGACCACATTCAACACATCTTCCAACAGTTCTAGGTTGGGATGGGGTCCCCTGGGTCAATTTTGAGGGAAAAGCCCAAAGTTTTATGTAAAGGAATGTAAAGTCGTCGTAAATTGTGGCCACGAAGTGCGTAGATAGTTAAAGAGTCAAAAAGGGTTTTACTCTTCTTTATATAAGTTAGGTCATCTTTTTGAAGATCTACCCATGGTCTGCAGACCATGGGATTGTATAAATAGGTGTCTTAAGGATATCTAAGAAAAGTAACAAGTTTGGTCTAAGGAAAGAGTCTAGAGAATTAGTGCAAATATTAAGAATGAAGGCTCTGTCACTATGTGCATAGAGGCCTAGAGTAGAGTCCGCAGCTGAGTGCGCGGACACCTGCAACTGAGTGCACAGGGAAGTCTTGAGTCTATAAGCTGAAGTGAATATTAATAAAGAAGATCATTACAAAAATTCATGTGTTTTACCTATTTACTTATGTTATATATGAATGTGATTTATGTTGTGATGAATGATGGGTTTATGAAATAATGTTGTATTAATGCGCGACTTTACTGGATCTATATTGTTATATGAACGTAATTGACATTAAGGGTTTACACGAAGATTATATCATTGTACGTTAAAGTTATCAACACTTAAGCAGATATGAGTAAATATTGGGTTAAGAGTAATCTTTGATGCGCGTAAGTAGTTAATTTACCCATTCAGGGTCTGCGAAAGCCAATCGTAGACCTTGGCAGAGGTCTAGAGGCTGATTAAAGGAAGTTACATCGATAAGCCATAAAGGCTTATCGATCTGTGAGAAGGCAAATTTAGGGCACAAAACGACATCACGCTAATCTTTGGGTGCAGAAACTTGGTTCCAACATCCTCCCATACTACTTCGGGTGAGACTTCAGTTCGCGCTCCGCAGATTGATGCCAAAAGGGCCAGTAGTGTAGGGATTTGTTTGGTACAACTAACTCTGAACCTAGGTCTGAACCCACTAAGCCAACAAATGGTTCCATTGTCAAGACTGGGATCTTCATAAAGAGATTTGTGATGCCGCATCACTGGAATCCGACAAAGAAAGAAATTGAGAAGTGGTTGGATAGAAAGATCCAAAAATTCATGGCACGACAGAACATAAATCCACATCTAACAAAATAACAATGGTTAGACAAATATCTATACACAGAGATACATGAAATTTTCTTTTGCACCTTCTCAATCGAACTGTACGAGTGGATCGCTAAATTGGTAGACAACCAAGGAAGGTGGAGGCTTGACAGTCCAATAGTGTGGACCCCAGAGCTAGTGTGGAGTCTGGAAGCTTTTGAAGATAAGATCGCGTATGTTGTTGACCACTAGATTGATAGAGTCATAGGAGGATTTGTGATAGAATTCGCAGTTAATACCTAGCTAGTTACAACGAAGTAGAGTGACACTTCTTCAAGGGGCCTCCAAGTAAGTACTTAAGATCTTTAAATACTCAGATTAAGATGCTCTTGTGTGAAAAGCAGTTTATGCCATTACCTTGATGTTTGGGTCTACGTGAAGCAGACGAAATTTTAGAAATCAAGGAACAATAGGTCCTGAATATAGCCCATTGATAGAACCTCCTTCAAGTGATGATGAGGGAGTTGTACAAGCCTCACCACGAAGCATTGTACAGTTGATAAGGAAAGGTTTTCTGCGAATACCTCATATGCCCACACCGGCTCCACCTTCACCTCCACAACAAACACCTTCACCCACACCACCACCACCTCTACCATCGTTCGACATGTCGAATACCATGAAGTTGTCCATTTTCAAGGGCTTGGGAAGTGAGGACCTGGATCAGTTTTGGTTCGTTGTGAAGGCTGTATGGATGGCACAAAATCATATAAAGAAGGTGCAGTTGGTTACTACTCTACAATATCATGTGTTGTCATGGTACATTAAGTACTACACTGATAATACATTGGCATCGTTAGGGGACACTGAGATTGCTCTGAATAAGGAATTTGGTAGGCCTAAGTCTGAAACACAATCAGTAGTGGGGTTCAAGGAAATCACAATGAGGGTTGATGAAACACCCTAGGAGCTGGATCAGAGGCTAAAGTGCAGGATTTGCGAAGCTAACATGAATCTCAAAGATAGTCAGCACCGTGATCGGTTTATAGCAGCGCTCCTACCCCACTTAAGGATTGCTTTGTCACAACAAAAGATAGGAACTCAGGTGGAAGCGTTGGAGATCGCAATGGGATTACATGAGACACATATCTAGGATGCGTCATTAGGAGCCCAACAGATCCATGCGGAGTTGTATAACCTCTGTGTGTAGTTGCAGAGCTTGAAAAAGGAAAAAGCGGCTCGATCGGAGGTGCGCGAAGAAGTTTGGTGCCTAAAGTGTAAAAGCCAGGGGAATGATATAGATCACTGCCCTGTTTTCACGAATTATATTACAAGGTGAGGGCCAATGCCCCTAAGGCAGGAGGTTGCCACAAGACCAAGTACAGGGCCTGCGCTATGGTGTGCTATCTTTCAGGTAACTCGAAAACATGTAATAGACAATTGTCACTTGCTGCAAAAACATTTACAGACTCCACAACAGTTATTCTACAATTTCTGTAAATCCATGGGCCACTATGAGTGTAACTGTCATAGCTATGAATTGATGATGGAAAGAACGCTCATGTATCGAATGAAAATAGAAAATCTGCCTCCGGATCAAGCCACTAGGGGAGCGCATGGAGGATATCAGGGGCGCGAATGAGGCCAAGGAGGAAGAGGACCTGGTAGAGGTCGAGGACAAGTTATTTTCTATAATTGCGGAGTGCTAAGACATTACAACTGGGAGTGTCTGAGCCAGACATGCCCGTCATTCTTGTATTGTACTCAGTTTGACAACGCGATAGAAGATTTCCCTATATTGATAGCTAAGATGTAGGAGAAGAAGGTGCAACCTCAAAAACCTACCCAAAATTTATAGAGGATGAGGGTCGAGCCCCGCGAGGAGGATCCCGATGTGAATATTGTGTTGTGAAGTAGAATGATGACTGGTGATGTGAAAGGGAAATAGCCTAATGAAAGTGGATGGGTCCGCATGGCTCCAGAAGAGGAGGTTTAGTTTGATCTGGAGCACGCGAAGGAAACATTCATGGAAGCAAAGCAAAGCTTCGCTAAGGCCTGTACCTCGAGAAGTCAGGACAAGCTTTTTGAAGAAGTTGACCCCTCCATGCTTACTACCTTCTTGGAGATCTGTATGAAGCTTATGTGTGATAACAAGGCTATAAAAGGGCTACAAGAGCTGATAAATAAGTGTGCTGGTAAGGAAGCTGCTCCTGAAGGGCACCGTGCAGTCAGAAAGATAGGCAAACATAAGACAAGAACATGGCGCAAGATGAGGCTCACCATGCAAATAGGAGACTATGAGATGGATCAGGTTATTTTCTATCTAGGGTCGGATGCGAACGTTTTGCCTAAACAAACATGGGAAAGAATGAGAAGACTCACGATGCAGTGGTTTATGATTCAATTAAGGGTGGAAAATCAACAAAAGATTATCCCTATGGAGTGATTGCATGGATTGACTGTAGATATAGAAGGACCGAGCACACTGGAAGATTTTGAAGTGATAGAGATTGTTGATGACAACAATCCATATCCCGTGCTACTAGGAATTGATTGGGCTATCGACATGAATGTGGTAATCAATTTGAAAAAGCAAATAATGTCATTTGAAAGAAAATCGCTCTGCGTTGTAGTACCATTGGACATTGTAGAAGGATTGTGCTATATTGAACCGGTCTATGATTATGAGGACAACGATGATGATTTGGACCAGATCTATAAAATAACAACACGAGATCAAGAGTGGGTTAATCTGATAGCTGATGGAAAAATTGCATGGGACCGCAAAAGTACCTGTACATCATATTCAGATGAAGAGTTGGAGAATTGGAAGAATAGGTTGCACGAAGTATCTACGTCACGCTGCAATATGATGACTAAGTCATTGCATTGTGTGTCATCAGAGGTAAGAAATCTACCTTATTATGATGGTTTAACTGATGTAGATAATATTTTGGATGCATTTGAAAGGGAAGTACCTGAGAAACATCGCTTCCAAGCACTGGATTATCTACTGCATGCTACGCCTGCATGGTAGTGAGGTATGCATAAGGACAGTTTTGAAGAATGGCGTGAGTACCGAAGAATGATGAGATTGCAGTTTGGTCTCCCAAAAGTTCAACTAACTAAGAAATATGATGGGAGAAATTATTTGTGCGATCATTTAGCAAAGTGGACTAAGGTTTATGGAACAGAGCCACAGCTAGAGTGGGTGCATATATTCTATCACATTTTGGACATCATTCCTATGAATTGGTACCTGGAAATAGAGCTCCGCCATGGCACCATGCAGTGGGATGTATTAAGGGAAGGATTTTTTATGACATTCAACTTTAAGGATGGGTTCAAAAGCATTGATGAGGCACTGCAGGAGGTTAAGGCAACAATCTTCAGAATACCACATGATCCTTTAGAATTGATTCAACCAGATTGGAGCACCCAGTTGCGCCATGTGCTGGAATTTTATAATATGACTGCTAAAGGAGACGATGAGGATCCAAGGAATATTAACATTCCAGAGGTAGAAGGCCACCACAAAGTTGAGGGACTGCAGATAGAGAATCCAAACATCACCGTGCCACTAAAAACTAGGCAAGTAAACATTGGCACAAAAGCAGAGCCGAAGTTTGCAAAGATTGGGGATTATTGGGATGATGCCACAATAGATAAGGTCATTGAGTTGCTCCACGAATATCAGGATTTGTTCCCTACATAATTTTCAGACCTGAAAGGTATCATAGGAGACTTGGGTTTAATGACAATTACCTTGAAGCCGGACACAAAGCCAATTAAGCAGAGGACATATCGCCTTAATCCGAAGTATAAAGAAAAGGTCCGCTTAGAGTTGGATAAGATGCTTGAGGCAGGAATTATTGAACTTGTGGAGGAATCTGATTAGGTGAGCCCAATGGTAGTCCTATAGGTTTTAACCCCATACAAAAATTACCTGCATACAAATTCTAAAACACAGAAAATAAACAATGCGAGAGCATAAAACATAAAACACATATACACAGAGATTTCCCCTGGATCCCAAAACCAGGACTACTAGCTTAATTTTTCATTATGTTTCTTTCAATGTTACAATACATATTTATATATACCAAAGCATCCAATACCATGGACCAAAAACCATCACGTCCAAAACCATGAACCAAAAACCATGTGCGAAAACCATGCAGAAAACCATAGGTAGGTCTGCCCAACCTAATATAGGGTCCAAAAAAATTTTCCTCGGGGTGCTGCCCTGGACCCCATAGAGGGGCGGCTACCCGCCTATCTCAAACCCCCTGTGACCCCTCCACTATGAAATTGGCACAACAAAGGGGGGGCTCTGCGCCCCCCCCAACAATCCATACCCCGTGCTCCTAGGAATTGATTGGGCTATTGACATGAATGTGGTAATCAATTTGAAAAAGCAAACAATGTCATTTGAAAAAAATCGCTCTGTGTTATAGTACCATTGGACGTTGTAGAAGGATTGTGCTATATTGAATCGTCCACGATTATGAGGACAACGACGATGATTTGGACCAGATCTATAAAATAGCAACACGAGATCAAGAGTGGGTTAATCTGGCAGCTGATGGAAAAATTGCATGGGACCGCAAAAGTTCTTGTACATCATATTCAGATGAAGAGTGGGAGAATTGGTAGAATAGGTTGCACGAAGTATCTACATCGCGCTGCAATATGATGACTAAGTCATTGCATTGTGTGTCATCAGAGGTAAGAAATCTACCTATGGTTTAACTGATGTAGATAAGATTTTGGATGCATTTGAAAGGGAAGTACCTGAGAAACATCGCTTCCAAGCACTGGATTATGTATTGCGTGCTACGCCCGCATGGTAGTGAGGTATGCATAAGGACAGTTTTGAAGAATGGCGTGAGTACCGAAGAATGATAGGATTGCAGTTTGGTCTCCCAAAAGTTCAACTAACTAAGAAATATGATGGGAGAAATTATTTGCGCGATCATTTAGCAAAGTGGACTAAGGTTTATGGAATAGACCCGCAGCCAGAGTGGGTGCATATATTATGTCACACTTTGGACATCATTCCTATGAATTGGTACCTGGAAATAGAGCTCTGCCATGGCACCATGCAGTGGGATGTATTAAGGCAAGGATTTTTTATGACATTCAACTTTAAGGATGGGTTCAAAAGCATTGATGAGGCACTGCAAGAGGTTAAGGAAACAATCTTTAGAATACCACATGATCCTTTAGAATTGATTCAACCAGATTGGAGCACCCAGTTGCGCCATGTGCTGGAATTTTATAATATGACTGCTAAAGGAGACGATGAGGATCCAAGGAATATTAACATTCCAGAGGTAGAAGGCCACCACGAAGTTGAGGGACTACAGATAGAGAATCCAAACATCACCGTGCCGCTAAAAACTAGGGAAGTAAACATTGGCACAAAAGCGGAGCCGAATTTTGCAAAGATTGGGGATTATTGGGATGATGCCATAATAGATAAGGTCATTGAGTTGCTCCACGAATATCAGGATTTGTTCCCTACATAATTTTCAGACCTGAAAGGTATCATAGGAGACTTGGGTGTAATGAAGATTACCTTGAAGCCAGACGCAAAGCCAATTAAGCGGAGGCCATATCGCCTTAATCCAAAGTATAAAGAAATGGTCCACTTAGAGTTGGATAAGATGCTTGAGGCAGGAATTATTGAACTTGTGGAGGAATCTGATTAGGTGAGCCCAATGGTAGTCCTATAGGTTTTAAACCCATACAGAAATTACCTGCATACAAATTCTAAAACACAGAAAATAAACAATGCGAGAGCATAACACATAAAAAACATATACACAGAGATTTCCCCTGGATCCCAAAACTGGGACTACTAGCTTAATTTTTCATTATGTTTCTTTCAATGTTACAATACATATTTATACATACCAAAGCATCCAATACCATGGACCAAAAACCATCACGTCCAAAACCATGAACCAAAAACCATCGTGTCCAAAACCATGTGTGAAAACCATGCACAAAACCATAGGTAGGTTTGCCCAACTTAATATAGGGTCCAAAAAAAATTTCCCCAGGGTGCTACCCTGGACCCTGTAGAGGGGGGGCTACCCGCCTACCTCAAACCCCCTGTGACCCCTCCACTATGCAATCGGCACAACGAAGGGGGGACTCTGCGCCCCCCCCAACAATCCATACCCCATGCTCCTAGGAATTGATTGGGCTATCGACATGAATGTGGTAATCAATTTGAAAAAGCAAACAATGTCGTTTGAAAAAAATCGCTCTGCGATGTAGTACCATTGGACGCTGTAGAAGGATTGTGCTATATTGAACCGGTCCATGATTATGAGGACAACGACGATGATTTGGACCAGATCTATAAAATAACAACACGAGATCAAGAGTGGGTTAATCTGACAGCTGATGTAAAATTTGCATGGGACCGCAAAAGTTCCTGTACATCATATTCAGATGAAGAGTTGGAGAATTGGCAGAATCCGTTGCACGAAGTATCTACGTCGCGCTGCAATATGATGACTAAGTCGTTGCATTGTGTGTCATCAGAGGTAAGAAATCTACCTTATTATGATGGTTTAACTGATGTAGATAAGATTTTGGATGAATTTGAAAGGGAAGTACCTGAGAAACATCACTTCCAAGCACTGGATTATGTACTGCGTGCTACGCCTGCATGGTAGTGAGGTATGCATAAGGACAGTTTTGAAGAATGGTGTGAGTACCGAAGAATGATGTGGGACACCAAGGAGCCACATGTCATATGCTCCATGCCGAGAAAGCATCGATAAATAAGCCAACGGGTGAAAATGTTCAACAAACAAATATACCACATTCATGGTGGTCTTCTTTATTAAGTCAAATATGGTTTTTTTAGATGTAGTAGCTTGTTATGGCCACCATTTGTAAGTCATGCGTTGTGAATAAATGTAAAAGTGATGATGTGTTTCCCATTGCTTGAAAATGTAACGATGATGCTTTTAGTCCTTTTGTGAGTAGTTTGGGTATTGGTTTCTATCATGTAAATCTTTACCAAAGAGAGTGTGTGTTATAAACTCTTGGCAAGTGTGGGGTTGTTTGAGTCATGTATGGTTTGTATATGATTACAAATGTACTCAGTAGTGAATGTTGAACACCTGAAACTTTATGAACCTCCATCGATTATGGATATCGAAGATGTTGTATAGATTCATACAGTGGACGATGTTGCACCAAAGTATCTAGACAAGTTGCCCAAAGATATCATACTCGAAAGGAAAACCAAAACTTCATGACAGAGAGTTGTGGAGTACATTTGTGTGGGTTTCAAAGGAATGCATCTAAGTAAAGCTCTGTGGATGGAAAAAGAAAAAGTGAGGTAGAAATTTCCTCACTTTCCAATTGACTGAAAATGATTTTGGCGGTCCAAAAGATCTTAGTGGGGAGGATTGATCTAGGTGGATCTCTAAAAAGTACTAGTGGCATGGTAAGAAGGCTCAAAATTCAAAGTGGCAGAAACTCTATAAACTTAGCATCGAATCAAAGTGCTCGTCATCTTGATTCCAACGGTGTGAGCGGCACTCAAATCTGAGTTCATATGAAGAAGTTAGAGCAAGTCAAAGATCAAGTTTGACTTGGACAGGTGGCAGGAGGAAGTGATGCGTAAAACTCTCAACGAATGAGGAAGCACCAAGTGGCAGGACACCATTGGTTCCACATATCGTATATCGCAAAAGGAAGAGGTCACAGCTTAAGAAAATCAGCCCCAACACTACTGAATTGCAATTTGCGATATCGCAATCACAGTTCGGAGGCGGTCAGAGTTAAATAATCAGCCCCAGAGCAAGCCAGGTTACGATGGGAAACATCGATATTAAAATCCGCTAGGTTAAATGTGCGGTTAAAGATTTTTTTACCATGTTTGAAAGGTATGTTGCTGCGTACTATGTAGGGCCCAAGATTCTCTGCCCGAAACAAACCCGCCTGCTAATAATTTTCATCTGTTTGGAACTACCCGGTAATTGAGGAGCTAGCCACCAAGTATATAAATTGGACTATCAACACAGGAAAATGGGGAGATTGGCATAGAATTTCAAAAACTAGTGCGCACATTAGTAACCTGACCTGATAGCAAGTCGGAACCTCGCCTTGAGCAGCAGGGAGGTTCCGAGAGGGTGAAGAAGCTTCATTTCTTCGAATTGGGTGTTCAGACAGGAAATTTTGCATGACTTTTCACCAGGGTTTCAGTGGTACTATATGTTTCTGAAGCTGGGCTATCCATTCTTCATCCATATTCCGGCTTGGAGGTATAAGGATTGTAAATGAATGTTTCTTGTACTTTATCTCTTTTTATTCCACTTAATGAATGAAGGCCTCCCCACTATTGAGATGGGCCTGGAGATGTAGTCCAAATTAGATGAACTCTGTAATCAAATATTTGTGTCATGGTTCCACGTTTTTTTTTTTTTTCTGTATTGTTTTATGTGCTTTTAAGTTCCATGGTTAATAAGCTATGTTTCATGTAATTATGATGCATCTATAAGTAAAATATCTTGGATCAACAATCCTCCTGCAAAGTCTTTGAAATTTACATAGACAAAGGCAACCTGAAATGAGGGACAGCCATAGAGATAGGAGGATCCCTCGAGATTCAGAAAATAATACAAATGGGGCAGATGGTAGTAGGTCCCAGAAGAGACATAAGCATGAAATTGAATACATTGTGTTGGGAAATGCACCTTTGAGCACCCAAAGAAAAAGAATCAGGACACATGTGCATCATTCTAGCCGAATATGTAGTTCTGCTACCAGAAGGCACCACCATCACTCTCATTATCACCATAATCACCATAAAGAAAGGAAGGAAAAGGATTACATGCCTAAGGAGTTTAAGAAATCCAAGCCACCAACATTTGATGGGGAAATGAATAAATTAGAAGCTGTAGAAGCTTGGTTGCTTGGCATGATGAAATTTTTCAAAATTCATGACTATTCTGAAAATATGAAAGATACGATCGCCACCTACAACTTAAAAGGAAAAGTAGACATATGGTGGGAAGACATAAAAAATGTTGGAGGCATTATTAAGAAAGAATTTACTTGGATATAATTTGAAAATCTCTCCAAAGAGCAATATTTGTTTGAGTGTTATTATGATGGCAAGGCAAGAGAGTTCTATGAACTCAAGATGGGGCAATTAAAAGATGATGAATATGTCACCAAGTTCCTCGAACTATGTAGGTATTTTCCATATCTCAAGGATGAGAAAGATAATATCCATATATTTATTAGTGGGTTTCCAATGGCATTCAGAGATAGAATTGAGTTGTTAGAACCACTGGTTCTGAAGGATGTTATTAAGAAGTTGAATCATTGTTATGAGAAAGAAAAGCATGGGCCAAAAGTAAAAGGTGACTAGAAGGAAAGGAATAACACAAGACATAAGAAGAATTGGCTTAAGAAGATTTCATAGAAAAGGGAGGGTAAGTAACCAAACCTTGCAAAGCAATTTCAACAGAAAACTAACGTTGTTGTTAGGAAAAATATGCAACAGCCAATAGTACAGTAGCCCAAGCTTGAAGGCTTAGAGACATTGAAATGTTGGACATGTGGTGAAAATCACAAGAAAAGCGACTATCCATATCAACAAAATGTTAGATCAAAGATTCATATTGCCCAAGACGCTTGCACAGTGGGTGAGGTAGCTTGGAGTATGCCTGGAAATTATGCAGTAGTGGAAAACCACCAGGCATTTATCATTGAGATGGAAGGTAAGTTGCACGATCAAAATATTTCCATTTTAATTGATCTAGGTTATAATTATAGTTATGTCAACCCAAAGCTTGTTGATAAATGCAATCTAGTCAACAAATTGCATGAAGAACCATTGCTTGTTCAACTAGCAACAAGAACAAAAAGGAAGTTCAGTCATTTGGTAAGGCCATGTGCATTTGAGCGCAACAACATGCCCACAAAAGAATACTTGAATGTATTTCCATTAGGTGCATATGGCATACTATTGGGCATGGACTAGTTGTACCTACATAGAACCAAGGTGGATTGCTTTAAAAAGGAAATTAAATGCTTATATGAGCAAGGAGAAAGAAGAGTGTTGCAGGGCAAGGAAAACCCTACCTCAGTGAGGTTGATCACTACGATGAAAGACAAGCACAAAAACAAAAAGGAATGCATATTTCTTGCAATGCAAGCTTCTAGTGATGAGAAATTTGGCAGTGGTATTGAGGATGAGGAAGGTGAACTAATTAAAAGGCACTCGGTTTTGCAACAATATGTGGATGTTTTTCTAAATTAGGTTCATGTATTACCTCCTCACAGAGAGACATATTTCTCTATTGAGTTGGTACCTGGAGCAACACCAACATCCAAGGCTCCATACAGGATGAGTACCCCTGAGTTGGTGGAGTTAAAATTGTAGGTAAGGAGATGTTGGACAAGGGCTATGTTGGGTAATTAATTGCCAGTTAAATTACTTTTCATTAAATTGTAAAAACCAAGGTTCATGAACTTGTGAAGTATACTTGCACAATATAATCTAGGAATCAACTTTCAATTTCAAAAGAGAATCCTAATCTATTGAAAGAAATGACAAAACTAAAATAAAACATTTTCATGAAAAAAAATTAAGATGACTATGAACATACTTTCTTTTTCAAAAGTCTCAAATTTGGAACTTGGGGAAGAATTATTTTAACCTATGAAATTGAAATGACAATTGACATGAAAGTAAACTTATTCTATTGACACGAAAATAAATCTATTCTAGTGAAATGAAAGTAAATCTATCTTTATCAACAGGAAAGTAAATCTATCTTATCAACAAGAAAGTAAATCTATTCTAATGACTGGAAAGTAAGGACTTGAAAGTAACTTTAATCTAGAAAGTAGAAAATCCTATACTAAGAAAGCATTCAATTCTTAATCTATGAAATTTAAAGGCAGCCTATTCTGAAAGAAATGAGAGATCAGTTGAAATTAGTAATTTGTGCATTTTCAAATTAGAACCATTCATGAGTATTTATCAAACAAATTGAAAATCAAGGAGTCTATGAAATGAGAGCAATAACACTTAACCTTTAAAAGAACATAAATGGAATGAGCATGAAAGAATGTAAACAATACATCTAATCAAAATACCTAAAATGATCATAAAGAAACTAAAAGATAAAACATTAGACTACATCCCATAATCATTAGGTGGTCATCCGAAAGTGCATGAGAAGTGGAAAGTCGAGCAAATTCTTGATCAAACACTAAATGAAGGCACAACCATATCAAAGTGAACTACAAGGTATTCATTACATCAATCATAAGTATAGTACCAATCCTTAACATCCAAAACTCTACATTGAAGCATGAGCATAGCTCCCAAGCTTTTTATACCTTTTGAGAGGAGAAGGAACTCCTATTTATACAAAAACTAAGATAACTAAGTCATAAATGTAGATCCACAAATATATCACGTGGTTACAACCATGTGTTGACATCTAGCAATTAGCATCTCTTCATATCCTCTCACAAATCTCTCCTAGCTTTGATAGGAGACACTTATGAACACTTCCATTATTCTTCTCCATGAATTGTGTTTAATCAATGATCTCAAATCTTCCTAAAATATTCAAGAGATTGAAGAGGAAATTCTAATTTGAGACTTGGAGGCCAAATATGACTGTGCTAGAATCTTCAAATATGCCTAGAAATGTCACAAAGCTCATCCAACTTTTATATATAAGTGAGTACATGTTGTTTTTCTAATATTTATCCATAAATTCACTCAAAATTAACAAAATAAATGTATTGGAAAATCATATGTCTAAACCCATATTTGATCATGAAGATGGTCTTAGTGCATGGTTATGGAGTTGCGGAATATGGAAAATTATGAAGCAAAGTGAAAGAAAAGAGGGTTAAATTAATGACATTTAGGAGACCTAATAGGCTACATAAGGCCAAGTGTGTCTCCATGGGGAGCATCAGTATTCTTTGTAAAGAAGAAGGATTGAACCCTTAGGTTATGGATTGAATACATGCAATTAAATAAGGTGGCCATCAAGAACATGTACCCATTGCCAAGGGTTGATGATATTTTTGATCAGTTGAGGGAGCAGCAGTATTCTCCAAGATTGACTTGAGGTCATGATATCATAAGTAATTATCAAGGAGGAGGATATTCACAAGACTAGTTAGAACAAGATATGGGCACTATGAGTTTGTAATGGTACCCATTGGGCTTACTAATGCCCCTTCCACATTCATGTTCCTAATGAATAGTGTGTTGTGTCCCTATTTGGATAAGTTTGTCATTGTATTTGTTGATTATATATTAGTGTACTCAAAGACAAAGGAAGAGCAGGAGAAGCATTTGGATGCAGTACTACACTTGTTGAGCTCGCACAAGCTCTATGCCAAGCTCAGCAAGTGTTATTTCTTTCAACCACAGAGGCATTATTTGTGGCATATTATCTCCAAGGAAGGGATATCAGTTGATCCAGCAAAGATCAAGGCCATAATGGAGTGCCCAACTCGAAAGAATGTGGATGAGATTAGATCATTCATGGAATGGCGGGTTCTTACCAAAGATTTATCAGGAATTTCTCCAAGATTGTCCAGCCCATTACATCCTTGAAAATGAAAGGAATGAAATTTGAGTGGACAACTTAGTGTGCAACAAGTTTTGAGAAACTGAATAAATTGTTTACAAATGCACTAATATTGAGGACTGAAAATCTTGATAAGGATTTGGTGGTGTGCTCAAATGCTTGCAAGGAAGGGCTTGATGGATCCTTGATGCAGGAAGGGCTCGATGGAGCCTTGATGTAAGAAGGGAAGGTAGTACGTTATGATTCCGTGAAATTGAATGAACATGAGGTGAATTATGTGACTCGTGATCTAGAGTTGGTTGTCATAATTCATGCATTGAATATGTGGAGGCATTATCTCCTTGGTAGAAAATTTTCACTTATGACAGACCATAGTGGGCTCAAGTACTTGTTTCGGTAAATAAAGTTGAATGCTAGGAAAGCAAGATGGTTGGCCATGTTTAGTAAGTTTGACTTTGAGATTAAGTACATCAAAGTAAAAGAAAATAAGTTTGTTTATGCTCTTAGCATAAGAATTCAAGTGAATCACTTGGCAGCTATAAGTTCTTACAAAATAGACTTGGTAGAAATGTCAAAAGTGCAGGACAGCAAGATGAAGAATATTAGCAAGTGAAAGGAAAATTGTTTCAAGGTGGTGAGGATGAGGAATATCACCTCACTAATGACGGCCTAATCATATTTAAAAATATAATTTATGTGTCAAACAATGATGAATTGAAGAGGCTCATAACAAAAGAGTTTTGTGTCAAGCCTTATTCAGGCCATTCAGGGTATCTGAAGACCCTTACAACCATTAAAAAGTTCTATTTTTTACCAAAATTGAAGAAAGAAGTGGTTGTTTTTGTGGAAAAATGAATAGAATGCCATCATGTAAAAACTAGGTGCAGGCATCTAGCAGGTTTGTTGCATCCTATTCCCATTCTAGAATGGAAATGGGAGGTGATTTCTATGGATTTCATTACAGGTTTTCCTAGGACATCTAAGCATCATGATGCAATCATGGTAGTGATAGAAAAGTTGAGCAAGGTGGCACAAAACTTCATAAAAGAGACTGTGAGACAGCATGGTATCCCCAAGAAAATTATCTCAAAAAGAGATGCTAAGTTCACTTCAATGTTTTGGAAGGAATTGCTTGTAGGATTGTGGACTGAGTTGGCATTTAGTACAACATATCATCCACAAACATATGGGAAAATAAAGAGGACGTATAGGCTCCTTGAAGACATGTTGAGGATATATGTCATGCATCAACCCAAGAAGTGGAAGGAATACTTGCCACATGTAGAGTTTTCATACAACAACAGATACCAAGGATCCATAAAGATGAGTCCCATTCGAGGCATTGTATGGGAGCAATTGAAATACTCCTATAAGTTGGAATGATCTAGTGAATATGGTTCTTGTTGTCATAATATGCTCAAGGAAATGGAGCAAAAAAATCATCTCATCAAACAAAATTTGAAATTGGAACAGCATAGGCAAAAAATCTATGTAGACCAACATAGGGTGCATAAGGAGTTCCAAGTTGGGGAACATGTTTATTTGAGAATAAAACACATAAAGAGTTCTTTAAATATGGGGTCATGTGCCAAGTTAGCACCATGATATTGTGGACCTTTTGATATCCTTGAGAGGATTGGACCAGTGGCCTATAGGTTAGATTTACCTCCATCATTTGAAGTTCATGATGTTTTCCACGTTTCTTTTGTTAAAAGATATGTGTAGGATTCTAATCATGTGATTGATTGGTCTTTGTTATAGATGGAACCAAAGGGAGTGTTCCAACCATAACCATTGTGCATTATAGACCTGAGGAGTCTCATGCTCCAGAATCGAGCCATAGAGCAAGTTAAAGTGCACTGGAAGCACTTTGGGCCAAAGGAACCACATGGGAAATGGTTGGTGCCATGAAAGTTAATTATCATAAAGTAGATATATGTATGAATGTAAATACTTTATATAGTTATGTATGTAAATCTTCATAAAATATTATGTGTTTATATTTTTGTTCGTGTGTTGCATATGAGTTGAAAGAACACTGCAGGTGATGTTCCCTCAAGAAAGAGGGGTTTGTGACAACCCCAACTCAAGTTTTCCTCATGAAAATTCAATGTAATGTTTTTATAAAAGCATATTAAAATGGGATAAGTCTAAGGGACATGGATTCCAAAGATGAGGAGGTGGCTTTCTTGGTATAGGAAAGGTTTCCTTATGCAGGAAATCCTCATTGTTTGGACAGCTATTAAAGGCTAGTTGGTGCACGTTTTAATGGATTGGTTATGGAATTAAAAAGGGACTACAAAATAAGTACACAGGTACATGTTTCTTGGGAGAACACACACAAGGAAGATAGGGTGAAATTTATGAAGGATGAAAGTGTTGACAGTAGGGATAGGAAGTCAATTCCTATGCAAAAAAAGTAAACAACAGAAGAAAACATGGCATTAGAACTCATTGGGGGTGGTTACAGAGAGTAGGGAGCTCGACTTCATGGGATATTTCCCACAATTAGAGAACAAAATTTGTAGAGGAGGAGCAACAAGGAAATTTGTAGAGGAGAAGAGAAAAGAAGATAGTGAACAAAATTCGGTTAGCAATATTGGCATATAGATGGTTTCTTCTTGGTGAGGAGAAATGCCTATAGAGTCCCTATAAAGCCAAAGAGTGGAGATGGGATTTCTCTATAATCCCCTAGTGGTGGGTGGAGGGTTGTGTCCTTAGATTCCTGGAGGGAGAACCTATGAAACCTTCTTATTTTTGTAGTTACAATGGGTTATGGACTCCTCTAAGTGAGTTGAACCACTGTGTTTTATTTAAAGGGTGGAAATTTACTCTCTAGATTGCCTTAGCATTTTTGGGGTGGAGGCAATTGGCCTTTGGATTCCCTGTATTTTTACTTTACTTTTAAGTAGTTGGTGGGTGGAGGGGAGAGGACCTCTAAAGTCCATGTTATAGCTAGCAGTTGGTATTTCATTCTTTTGAGAAAGCCTCTCAGTCTTTGGAATCCGTCTCTAGGTGATTGTTGCAAGTGAGCTTGCCTGTAGTTATCTATGGTTGGGTGGAGAGTTATAGTCCCAGACTTAGTTGCCCAAACATTACAAGATAAGTGCTCTTATGCATTTGCAATGTCATTGAACATGTGTTTCATTCTTGGATGAAATTCCATATATGTGTGTAATGAATATGTATTGCATTCTGGACTGAAATGGTGCTCTTGAATGTGATGAATAAAGTATTATGCTTCTCTGGTTAAAACAGTATGTCTTTGAAATGCGTGACTATGCCATTGATATAATATGAACGATTAATGTGCTAAGAGAATGTTAAACGCATTGGAAAGATCTCCTATGGGTCTAAACAGGACTACGACATGATAAATAACAAAAATGTGCACAGAGTAAAGGCATCTCAATGATCCATAAGAACCAATTTTAGTTGTTACATTCTTTAGCACCTGAATCCTTTATTACAGAATAAAAAGCTACAATGAGGGTAGCCTATTTAATAGGCTCCGCATATACAGATATTTATATTTATAAACAAATTTATAGTAGTTTCTAGATTGTGAATCAGTTTATGAGGCACGTGTTGATGTCGAGACTAACTTCCTCTTTTAATTAGATCAATATGTGGTCCTTTCATGAAGGTTTCCCCATATATGCATTATTGACTGGAGATACCCATTTTTAATCGGTGTTGATGGTGAACCACCTCATACTAGGTATCGTTGTTTGTGTCATTCCTTAGGGCTAAATGACCTAGAGGTGGTTCAATCCCGAAGAAATTATGAACAAAAACAAAGTAAAGGAGTAGGATGAGTTGGATGACACGCAGTCCTAATGGTCCTGCCATTAGCTAGAGGTGGTGTCCACATAACATCACATCCCAGAGGCCATACCCCGAAATTATTAATTTGCATTTTAAATAAGTTATTAGGTTGACCAGGAATTGGGCCAGCTAAGCCTACAACTCAGAAGCGGGGAGTATTTCCATTGGTGGAAGGTGGAGTCATGTGATAGCTCATACCTGAGGAAATAACCCTACAAGTCAATAAAGGATCCCATCATGGAGTGACGAGATTACATGGTTCTGCAACCACGTGGTCCAATCGGGAGAGATTCATGCCGAAGGGAATGGCCCATAGCTCCATGTGTCCAGGAGGTTCCCAACACGAAGGATTAACGTATGGCAGTGAATGAAAACATCTGGAGTAAAATGACAGGATGGCGTGGTGGGGTCACTGTACCAACGAACAGTCGAGACCCTTAGAGATTGGAGGATGGAGATTGTGTTGTGACACCCCTCCCCATGACATCAGCAGAGAGAGGGGAGGGGTGGCGAAATCGTTGTGGGTCTTCAGTTGTGGAGCAATTTTTGTCAGTCGTCTGATGAGGGCCTTGGAACCATGAGGTGGAACTCTGACTGCAACTCCCCTCTGATGAATTAAGCATCAAACATGTTACCCTTATGGAAACTATGGATTGGGAACATCGTTGGACAAGGGCCCTTGGATTTATGGAGTGTTAAGCATGAAAGTGGAATGCAGTGTTGGTGGGGCACACACACACACATATATAATTGAACAGATAAAAATAATAAAAGAGAATATAAATTATCCATCTCTTTTGACAACACATGGAGGGTTGTATTAACAATGGAAGCCACCCCATGGGGTAATATGGGTGTGGTTATTACAAAGTTAAGTTATTGCTTCTGATTCTTATGACAGCTTTGTTTTCTTCCCACCATAAGGTTTCCTTACCCGTTAACTGGTAAGTTGCCAATATTGCCTTCAGAACACTTGGATAATTGTACACTTCAAAATATTTAGACATATTGAGGAGTTATGCTTTCGCTCCTTCAACAAATTCACCATCAAAATTAGGAGGTCTGATTTTCATAAACTCTCCCTGTAACTAAGAAGAATATTTCGTTTTCCTAGGCAAGGAGGTACTGCTACTTTATTTATGTTCCCCTTGATCACTAGATTCATTTGTCTAGGTTTCACTATAAGTTATGGAGTTGGTTCTACTGGAGGATTTACTTCTAGATCTCTTTAATTGGGTCTTGTTGTTGATTCCTTCATTTTCTAGTTTTCTTAACAAGTAGTTATTAATTTCCTCTTGTTCCTCTTTGGCTTGGACTAGTCGCTCTTGATTTGCCTTGATATCATCTAGATATATTTTCAAACTCCTTATCACTAGCAGTAACTCGAATTATTATTTCTCTATATTGTTGGTTCCACCACCCACTGTTCCTAGTTTAGTATCTGGTTCTTCACCACCCCTTGGTGATCCGACAAAAGTTTGTCCATTAAATTTTTCAGCCATACTTCGACTCTTTAGTTTCTTAAGCAATTTGTTCATGACATGTATAATTGTTTCAATTTCAAGACCCAACAAAGGCCCAATGTTGTAACTACAACTCTAATACCACTTATAAAGACCCTCACTTATACCCAATTTTTTTAATCATTCACCATTTTCAATTTTGTAATTATTCAATCTACTTTCAATAATTATTATTATAAATACCTATACATAATTTGAAGTTTAATTACTTAGCATTGATACCAACTAAAAATTACTATCAAAGTCCTTCCCTCATTTTCTTATAATAGACTTTGTGGTTTTTATTGCAACTAATTTACAAAAAATGTTGAAAAATGAATTTATTCTTCACCTATTAACCATATAATCAGTTTCCTCATTCAATCTTTTTCACAAAGATTTGTTGTACCAATGTTTTTATCCGTTACATGTGGGTTATTAATTTAGCTTAGTATATTATACTTTGTAAGCTTGTGTATAAAGTGTATGAACCTTAGTCTGTATACATATGATGTTGACATCAATGCTTATTTGTAAATTTGCATTACACTCAACCATATTATAATACGCATATTATTTAAATAACTCAAACTTTATATGTATCACAGTTTTCTTCGAGGAGTTTCCACGGTTTATTGTTTGGACGGTTGATAATTTGGTTTAATGTATGGCATTATTTCTTTCACTGTTTCGCATGTGGTATTATTTAGTTTATTTATAACCATGCATATTTCATATTATATGTATCAATAATAATGTTTTTGGATTGTTCTATTCCTAAGCGGGAAGTTCCTTCCTGTCACCACATATATATATTTGTCCTAAATCAAATCTACGGTTTGGATCATTTGGTATCGAATCGATATTAGATACCGCTCAAGGGTTTCACTGTCAGGTTAGTGACCTTTTTGGGTTCCTTTTACGCCATATCCATTTTTCATATGACCTCCTCTAGTCATGTCGCTCTGTGGCTAAGGTTTCGCTCATAGTTTTCAATGGAAAACCCACAATATTCAATGGAATAATCCAACAGGTTTTCTCTAAACACCTTCTATCGACATGCTACCACCATTTGTCATTCAAAATTTGTCGACTCTATACTCTGTCGAGTGATAAAAAAAAAATTTCACAAATAATGTGTCAATGTTCTTATAAAATGTGTGGCCTTTTAAATTGATTCCTACAACATTTGTGTTTTCTATTTTTTCTTTGATGCGTCTATATTGAAGATCATCGCTCACAGTTATGTCTAACATTATTGTTTATAGAGTCTTTGGCGAAATCACATAAGTATTCTTTTGTCGACGCGTTTCGAACCAACCAGTGTGGTTCATCGTCAGGACAAGTTGAAGATCAGATCCAGCTTAGCATGTTTAAATAGTGTATGCAGAGACTCCAACGGCTATATTGCCAACGGCTAATTTTGACCTAATGACCCAAGTCAAACCAATAATATTCCC
>APFE031064886.1:0-67975 GCA_000404065.3 Pinus taeda
TTGTTTAATTTTCCATGTTTTCATCTCTTTAGGGAGAATCCTTGAAAGTTTCTTGCTCTCCTTAACCTCTCACCAGTCATATCTATTCATTCAATCACTTTAAAGGCATCAAAACAATCGCCTATCTTGCCCCAAGTAGACCTCTGCAAAAATTGTGCCTCATCCCCGCACCCAAATTGCCTTTCCCTTGAATTCAACAAAACTTCAAAAAATAAATTTCAAAGTCCTTGTACTTCATACCTAGCCTAAAATTAGTCATCAATTCAGTCATCTCGACCTCATTGATTACCTTTTGCCTAGATTGACTTGGAGAGAGCCCTCTCTTGTCCTCGTAGGGCTACCTACGAGGCTGAGCATGGTTTGATGTAGCCTTGAGTTTTACCTTATTTTAGTCTAAGGTAGATTTGAGCGCTAACAGGGGGAATTATGTGTATTTGTGTCACTCCTCCTAGATCTTTGATAGGGAATTCAAAAGTAGAAATGTGAGCCATTTCTTACCATAATAGAAGATGTTCTTCATGTGTTTCTTTGAGGGTCCTCCTTCAAATGTTCCTATCAATTGGTTAGTGAAATGGGTGGTGCTTACATCACCACTCGAGTGGAATTATGAGATATTTTTCAAAAATTCTACCTCTAAAATTCCTACTTCAATTCCTATGCAATTCTGCTGAAAAGCAGGTGGAGGAGCAAGCACTTTACTCTCTCGTTACAGAGGTTCTTATCTTCCATTTTAATACCCAATTTTTTCACAGTAGATAAACATCAAACACCTTCTTCAACTTCTATGCAATTTTGTTGAAAATCGGGCGAAGGGGCAAGCACTTTACTTGCTCGTTATGTAGGTTCTTACCTTCTATTTTTAATACCCAATTCTTTCCAAGCAGAAAATATCAAGCATACATCACTCCTGTGAAATAGCAACACTTTCCTCATAAACGACGCCGAAATGTTGGGTGCTAAAAGATGTTTTTTAAAACTCCTAATTTCCTCACATTAATTATCAACCTAGGTAAGTCTTTTTGTTTCAAGAGTGTACACAATATGTGCAAGCTATAAATCTAGGGTGTAATGATTTAAGATAATCTATTAAATTCAATACAATAGTAAATAGATGCAATCATAAATCTCTAGTTGTAACTTTTAAAGGAAATAAAACATCTACGCATCAGGACTTAATCTCAAGCAAAACCATAATCCAATCTTAAGCAAGCAATTCAAATGGAAAGAAAATAAACTGTGAGCACTGTAGCAGTAACTAAGCTCTTTCTGCTGGATCTACATTAATCAAGCAATTCGAATGGGAATAACATCAACCGAGAGCACTGTAGCAGTAACTAAGCTCTTTCAACTGGATCTATACTAATCACACTTTGTATTAATTAACGAGAAACAATTCCTTAACTGATAACTAATTCAATCCATGGTATGCATAAATGAAATCAATTAATAGAGTTGCAAATTACTGAAATGAGTATACAAAATCAAAATTAAGGAAAGTAAACCAATTGCAAAGATATAAAAAAGAATAAACTCCCAGGAGATGGAAAAGTATAAAATAGAATAAACTTGTGGAAAACGGAAAAGTGTAAAACAGGAAACAATAGTAAGATCCACTAGAGACCAGGCCCTAGCCACCAGCAGATACTACTTAGCTACTTCAAAATATCTGAATGAACAACAACGCAAGTTATATATTATTCATCAAATCCAAATTTCATTTACAGCACAAGGTATCCTTCAGAATAACATTCTATATATTGAAATTACAATTGAGGTCCGAAGTGAAAAGTTAAATCTCTCCATTATATCTCCTCCTCCTATCCTATCCTATTATCCCTCATTATCCCCCTCCTCTCTTTGGTCTCTATTTTCATTTAAATACATAGAGAGCAATGAGAAGTTACAACAAAGATGATTACAAAATGATTCCCATTACAAAATTGGATTGTTCCAAACAAATTGATCAACAAGATCATATCTGAAATATATCTCCATCAACATTCAACATGAACAGGTCGAATTTGGTATTGCAACTGAAATAATTTGGAAAAAGTTCGCAATAGAAAATATGAGAAAATTGTCTTCGAATAACCTTCTATTTCTCTTAATACAGACAAAATTTTGGAAAACTGCTTAATGGAAAATGAATTCGGTCCGTTCTGGACAAAGCCCATGTTTTAGATTTTCAAGATTCTCCTTCATTTGACCAAAACGTCTAATGCAAAACCATCACTTCTAATTCCAGCGAATTTCTCAGTTGGAATATTTAATAATGAGCTGGAGATCAAATTTACAATCTAGAAAAGATCTTGGAAGCTAAAATGGTGAGTGATGTTTCAAAAAATTCATTAAACCATCATTGGTAATCATTAATTTATTCAAAACAAAGGAGAAGAAATAATATTTATCCAGAAGAGCATAAATAATTATAAAATGGAATTATATGATAAAGTATGATAAATGACGTGATAATGAATGGTAGAAATGGATGAAATAGGCGTTAAAGAGTGATAATAATAATGACAAAATAGCGGCCCAAAAGTGGGTGGTCTGGATTTGACCTTCTACGTTTGATTTTTTATTCCTCCATTATATTTTGTACAAGCTTAGATGTAAATTGAGTGTGTTGATCTATCACAATTTCCCTTGGGACACAAAAACAAATGAAAATATCCTCAAAAAGAAATGAAACTACAACATTTTCAGTAGTAAGGGAAACTACTTTAGCTTCTACCCATTTTGTGACATAATATATACAAAGAAGAATATACCTTTCTTGACTTGATGGTGTATTGATTCGACCAAAAAAATAGAAAGCCCATTTTTCAAAGGGTTCAATAAGTACCTGAGGTTGTAAAGGTGTTTCATCTAAAGGAACAAGTTTTCTCATTGTCTCACAACTATCACATCTCTTAACATATTCCTTGGAATCCTTAAAAATGGAAGGCCAATAATATCCTAAGAGAAGGAATTTATAAGAATTTCTTTTATTAGTGAAATTTCCTCCACATGACTCATCATGACAAGCCTTCAATATCTCTAATACTTCATCTTCTCTAACACATCTTTGATTGATTAAATCAAGTCCTATTTTGTACAATTCTTCATTTATCTAGGAATAGGATGCACCAGTTTGAATAACCTTTCTTTTCTCTCGAGGAGACAAATATGGTGGTAACTACCCTGTAGCCAAGTAATTAGCAATATCTACAAAACAAGGAGTTTAATAGATACTGCAAAACTATTTTCATCAGGATAATTATCTTCTACGGGAACATTATTATTATCATTTTGAATCCTAGATAGAAAACCTACAACTGTATTTTGTTTTCTAGGTCTATCCAAAATAGCAATATTGAATTATTGTAACATAATAACCATCTTGTAATTCTAAAATTAGTGATTGGAATATTCATTAAATATCTAATTTCATAATGATATATGTGTATGAGGGTTTCATAACCAGTAATGTAATGTCTAGATTTATTGATGCCATGAGCAACAACTAAAAACTCATTTTCTGTTATCGTGTAATTTAACTCTGTGGGAGTCAAATTTTTATTGGTGGAGTAAATGGCATAAGGAGTAGAATCCTTTTTTCCTAATACAACTCCTAAACTTTTATCAGAGGCATCAGTTGAAATATGAAAAAGTAGTTTCCAATTTGGTCGACTTAGAATGGGTTCTCCAAAAATAGTTTCTTTCAATGTTTGAAAATCTTTTTAGTAATCAAAATTCCAAATGAATTCACAATATTTTGTGAGTAATTTGAAAAGTGGAGAGGCTATTTTTCTAAAATTTTCTATGAATCTTATGTATAGCCAGTAAAACAAAGAAAAAGTATAACATCTCTTTCAAACGTTGGAATTGATAATTTAGAAATAACTTCTACTTTAGATGTATTCAATATAATTCCATTTCCTGAAATATGATGTCCTAAAGCAATTCCCTTAGTAACATCATAAAACGTTTTTTATGACTTAATGAGAGATTTTCTTCTTTACATCTAATTGCTACATAGTATTTTGTCACACCTCCTCCACTTCCCTATGACATACCCCAAAGTGCCCGAAACATGACCATTATGCAGTGTACTCCTTCATATATGCAGCTCAGATCCTTCCTAACTCATTGATTGGAAAATGCCTTGAGCTTTCCTTGGAAGAAATAGCTCAAAAACCCTAATTTGAGTAGCATCGCACTTATGAGACTCAAAATACTGATGATCGCATGTTGCATTGCACTTGACTCGTGATGGAATCGCTCTGTTCACTTGTATACCTGCAATGATCCCAAAAAGGCAAGTTTCCTTAAGAGGATGAGAAACTTCATGATCTAGAATCTTCCAGGTAGCGAGATGAAGGTTGTTTGGCATAGATGAGGTTGAATTCTCCCAACTTGGCCTCTTGGTATTATCCCTATGAGCTACCTCCTTGAGATGAGGGCATAATCCTATCTTTGTATGGGCCCTAACTCCCTTTCCCGGACTATATATTCATCCTCTCCCATTCCCAAATGGTTTGAGGTTGGTTGGTGTATGCCTATTTGCACCCTTATGCTAAGATTGTGCCTATATGCTACTCATTTGGCTTAGAGAAGGAGTGCTTGGAGAGCCTAGCTTCAACTTGGATATTCATTCAAGGAGAGCCTACCAACATCAAGGCTTAGTTGTATGCTTCCCCTTATTTTCTATTAATATACAACTAGTGGTTCAATTTCCCTAAATGTGTATGCTCATGTATCATTTATTTTAACATTCCTTGATCAATTAAGTATGTTTCTTTTGAATATGCTATTTGTATTTGCATGCATTTTTGTGTCTTGATCTCTTGTGCAGGTACATAAACACTGAGAGTAGTAGGAATGAGGTCGTTACATGAGTGATTCAAGGTCTTCAACAAAGGAGATCGAGATAGCATCAGAATGAGGTAGGCTATCTTCTTCATTTCTCTTTTCAATTACAACTTAGGAAAGTGTATAGTAGATTGTCACCTCAGATGCTAGACCCACTCATTGAGCTAGAGGGATCCTCTTTGTCCGTAGAGAGGATTAACCTCAACAACATTAATGAGAATGTTTTCCAAATTTTTGAGGGCTTCTTCAAAATAATTTCTATAAACAATAAAATCATCCACATAAACTTCTACACAGTCATGAATTAGATCAGAGAAAATGCCTAAAATTGCCCTTTGGAGTGTTGCAGGTGGATCACATAACCCAAAAGGAAGTACTTTGTAGGAATAGGTTACCCATGGATAGGTAAAACTGGTTTTATATTGATCTTCTAGAGCTACTTGGATCTTGTTATATCAACTAAAACCATCCAAGAATGAAAAAATATTTCTTTCCTACCAATGTATCTAAAACATTATCTATAAAAGGAAGTAGAAAATGATCTTTTCAAGTAGCTTTACTCAATTCCGTATATTCAATGCATACTCTCCATTTTCCATTCTTTTTAGGAACAATTACTAATGGTGAAACCCCCTAGCTATCTAATATTGGATAAATGAAATTCACATTTAACAATTTTTGTAGTTACTCTTTAACAATCTCACTTAAATTTGGATTCATTCTTCTCTAAGGTTGTCTGATTGGTTTGGCATTTTCTTCAATATATATATGATGTGTACAAGTATTGGTATTAATTCCTTTCATATCAGTGTATTCACATGGATAAGCAAAGGAATATTCTTGTAACATCTTTATTAATTCTTTCTTTTGAAATTTTTCGAGATTATTATTGATGTTCAAAGTTTTTTTGGAAATATTTTTATTAAAGAATTTCCTTATTTTTCCATAGAATGTAAAGATAATTGACGAGATGATAGATATTGAATATTACATTGTTCTTGAAAACTTTTATTAAATTCAAAATATGAGTAAAATTTATTACATTCTATTCAATTCAAAATATGATCTTCTTCATCTATGTGTGAGATAACAAAGATTAGTCATATGTCAATATCATCATATATCCATTCTTCTCTTTCTAACTTTATTTTTTTTTTGTAGGAGGATATAATGTGAACTTCTTTTTTGAACTTCCATCAGAAATAAACATATCACCAAATATACAACTTATAAAAGCATCAATTGTAGCTAACCATGGTCTTCCTAGAATAAATGGATGTCCTCCTAAATTATTCTTAGGTGTCAATATCATAAAGTCAATAGGACATTCCGAAGAATCTAAGGATACAAATATATCTTCTAACACACCATCAAGTTTGATAACAGATCTATCTACTAATTGCAATAATGTAGGTGTATTTTGAATATTATGAAGTTTCAATTGATTCATAGTTTGTTTACTCATGATGTTTATAGTTACTCCTAAATTAATCAATGTATTTGGAATTTCGATACCATTGATGTGTGTTTTCACAATGGGACTTCTTGGATCAATATATTTTTGAATTGTTTTTTTTTTCCATCATGATACCTATAATGTTTCCAACTAATTGAATTCTTTTGACTTCTTTCCTCTTCCTTCCTAGTCTTTTTAATACTTAACTGCCTAATTTCCTTTTCAAATATTGGTATTTATTTGATAGCTTGTGACGAAGGAATTTTTATGCAAACATTCTTCAGTTCATCTATCATATCATAATCATGAAACATAATCTTTTTTTCTATCCCTTTATCAATTTTTTATCTTTTTGGAAAAGGTGGTGTTTGAATAGAAACTAAAGATTGTTCTATTATGAGAGTTGAATTTATTGGGATGTCATCATAATGTTCAAGGTTGGTTTGTTTTTGAGATTTTTCCTCTTAATGAAGAGATTTCTCTTCCTTGGGGAGATTTTCTTTTTCATATTGCTAAATAACAATTGATGGTGACTTCTTTTCCAATAATATACTAGATCTAAGTTAGACATTGTTTATATCTAGTGGGGTTATCATGTAAGTATGGAAATATTGTCCTTCCACATTGTAAACAGGTTGTTATGAGGTTGAGTTGCTTGAATGGGCTATGGAAAATATTTTGGTAGAAAAATTGGGTAGGGTTGTTGATATTGAGGATATTTAGGGTATTTTCCATAATAAATTTTCCATCCTTGTGCCCAAGGTTGAGGCCAAGATTACCAAGCCGTGGATGCAGTCAATTTCTTTGTGATGGTTGTGCAAATGTTTGAGTGTTAAAAGCTTTGCTCATGTTTCGTTGTGAATTTTATCATGGTCTCTTAGCAATAAAACATAGGGGTTCTACTTGATTTGATATTTCTTCCTCTTGATAAATAGCTTTAAGACCTGGCATTGAGGGACATTCATTCGTATCATGATTTTCTGCACACATAACATGGGCTTCTACAATTTTTAAGTCAAGAGGGCATTCTCTCAAAGCATGCTTCTTTCTACATTTTGGAAAAAATATAGACAATGCAACATTTTCATCCTTTGCTTGTTCTGGACCTTAAGGGTATCTATTTGTTCACTAAGAATTCCCAAAATATATATTTTTAAATTGTCAAGTAAATTGCCTAATTCAATTCTACTTATTGTCCTGGTTGTAGATTTATTAATCCTAGACATGACATGGTCTCTTGGATTTGTCCCAGTTCCTGCTTTACCTCTTGAAATGTGTATTCATAATTTAGAAATTTATCCAAATGTTAACTGAGAAATATCTCCCTTATCCATCAAATTAAGAAGATCAATCCACTCATCTCTCATGGATTTTAATAAGATAGATTTCAAAGTTTCTTCATCTAGATTATGCATTTTAGCCCTTTTGACATTACAAGAAAATCTTTTAATGAAGTCTTCAATATATTCATCTTCTTTTTGCATCATTTCAAATACTTCATCCTTAAGATTATGGGGCATACATTAATCCTTATATTTCTCTAAGAATGTAGTTTTCATTTGTTCTCGTGTTCTTATAGAATGTACTCCTAAGCCCATGAACCATTTTAATGTTGCATCCCTGAGAGTTTTTGGGAACAATTTAAAATTTTGAGTGTCAAGAAAGTAGTCATAAGATCTACACAATAATTAAGATTGAAATAGAAATGTTTCATGATCTTCACTCCTTAATCCATGAAAATTTGGAAGGATGGAGGGTGAGATATTTTTAATTGTGGCTATGGTATATTCATCGAGGATAGGAAATACAAAAGGTTTTGGATCTCCTCTACCAACTTCTCTTCCCCTTCCTCCACCTCTTACACCTCCCGTATTTCCTCCTCTTCCTCCTCCAATCCTACGTTGTTAACCATTCACATTAGGTACTTCTCCTTCCCCTTCTCCATCCATTGTAGATTCTTCAGAACTAATGTCAAGTTCCAAAATTGGATTTTCTAATTCCTCTTCTAGTTCTTATCGCTCTTTAATCAATGGAAGGTTAAAATAAGTTTTTTCTTCATCTGCTTCATTAGGGATTTCTAGTTCTTGTCCTAGAAGTTGCTCTCTAGTTGAAATAGAAAAATTACTCATGTTGGGGATGTAGGATCCTCTTCTTCTATTATGGCTTCAGTTGATGAAGTTTTTGAATCTGAAGGTTGGATTTCATATCTAAGTACCTTAGGAAGTTTGTGTTTTCCTACAATATATGGAATATGAGTTTGGGTGGATGGTGTGGCACTACAAGTTCATGGTGGCCTGAGTTATGATGTTGGAATCAAACTTCTACCTCTACCTACAAATCTACCTCTAGAATCACTTTCTATATGCATATATTTATTTATTTTAAGGAAAAAAAAACTCCTATATACACTTCACTCACAACGATGCCAAAAGGTATGGTAATCTAATTGATGTTAAATTAATTGCATAAAATTATCAACCAGGGCTAGTAAACTGATGAAATGTGTGTGCACTATATGTGCTAGAGGTCTTAGTCACTTATTACATGCTTGAATCAATTTGAGTTATCAAGATGCACATGTTTCTCTTTGGCCATATAAACAAATTTCTAATATCAAATGTAATCAATTTTGCTCTCTTTTCTTAAATAGAAATTTCATCCCACTTAAAAGAAACTTCAAAATTGCTTCATAAGATTGCACTCACACTTGTTTGAATGAGAATCACACCTGTACTTAAATAAAATCACTCTTCAAATCATACTCATAAATAAATCTATCTCTATGAAAACTATGATTAAAAACTACTGCAATATAAACCTTAAATTCATACTGCTATTTTGAATTAAGCTCGATCCATATGCATCTATGATCTCTCATTTCCTGGTCAATAAAATGATTAGTAAAACAATTTCAAATGTATAACTAAATTTCAGAACCTGAATACTTAAATGAATTAACTAATTCTAAAGGAAATTTGTGTGGAAATACTAACTGTAGATAAACAAAATCATTACTATCTCGAGGATCCCTCCTATGAGAAGCAATAAATGTTATCAAGCTTTCATGAAATGATTATTCATGCATTGGAATGCACAACAAGTAATGGATTTGAAACAATTTTTTTATATCAAAACAGAGTACTTCATAAATACAATTTTCATCTCATCGAGCTATGTCAAGAGGCATATTTATAAAACCTTACACAATAAATGTTTTCGTAGATTTATGCCTATGCTAATCAACATCATATATAATTATCCTAAGAGATAAGATATCATAATCTTATTCATGATTTTCTAACAACATAGCAAATCATGAAATGAAAAATCTGCATCTCGCTCACTTGAACTATGCCTTCCACGTTGTTTTTCTTATCCCTTGATCGGACTGATAAGGTGACTTTTTTTTCAATCTAGCTTTCTCAAATAGGAATGAATCACTTTCCTCATTTTCCAGCTACTCATGTGCCCTATTTCCCAGATGGAGTTCCACAACTTATCAAACCTTGGATCCAGCTACAAAAATGTTTATCAACTACAAAATCACTGTAATTTGGTAGATTAGGTAGATATTAAGTCAAATAATGAAGCAAAATGACACTTATGAAATATATGATGATTACATACCTATTATGATTCAACCTTGTAAATTTATACCGAGATTGTAACTTATGATGGTCAAAAAGGAAGGATTAAGGTGGAAAAAGCAGTGTCAAAAAGAAGCAATTTTGGGGTGCAAAAGTACATGTTGCTTCCAATTATTCCTCCTCTTTCAAAAATGATTCCATTTCATGTTCCATCTTCTAGATTTGAACATTCTGTTCAACTATTATTTTGAACAAATTTTCTTTCTCCATTTCTAGATTGGTTACTTCTTTGGCCTGAGGGTGCTTTGTGGTTGGAAGCCTAAGTTGTCTCATGATGGCTTTAATATCTTCATTTTTGTTTTTAATTATCTCCTAGACTGCCTTGAAATCATTAGGTTCATATCATATTTTGATTATTAAATCTTCTAAAGTTTTAATTCTAGTGCCTTTGGCCAGACAAGGCATTCATTCTCTATTCAACTGTGAAGTCATATTATTCCAAGAGGTTTACAACCTTGAGGCATCCATGGTTGAATTGGTTAGTGTTGAATAAATCATCTCATGTACTTTCTTATGAAAATCAATTTGATCAATTTCATGAACCGTTTTGGTATACATAGAAAATATTGAAGCCTTATAATATTCTACACTTATGGGTGCTGGAAATGTAGGTTCCAAAAAGGCCATTTGGAATTTCCCCTTTTATGTGTCAAATGCAGACAACAACCTATGTTGACTGGTGCTAGTTTGCTTCCAAAACTCTAAATATGTTAAAGCCTTAAATGCTTTATTCTTCCTCTTGACTTCACTATATCTTGTAAAAATATTTTATTGTGCTAGAATGTGAGATGTAGAAGAGATAGGGGACTGAGTTGTCTCCTCAACATCTGGGAATGAAGTGGTGGGAATACCTGTCAAAACCATTGTAATATTCTCCTCTGAATCCTTTTCTTCTGAGTATTCTTCTTGAATGTTTATTACGTGAGAATAACTCTTAGTATTAGCCTTTGGATCCTTCTTTCTCCTCTTGAAGATGTGGAAGTCTACAACGTGTGCTTCTGAATCTGTACGGGACATACTTTCCCTCGCCCTCTTGATTTCTTTGTCTTTTGGGATAGGTGTTTGCAGAGATGATTGACTAGCTATTTTCCCTTTAGCCTCTTCTACTATGTGATTTTTCGATTGCTCCTAATTATCATACTGCTCTATCTCTAGACTAAGTCTATGTGCATACGGAGTGGTCTTCTTCTAAACTCTCAGCTTTGAAATTATCCCTAATGGATCATAAGACCATGCGAAGCTTAGTTTAAATTTCATCTGCTTTAATATTTCCTCCACTCCCTTTGTTGTTTCTCTGGTATTTACAATATATGGCCCAACATGTGCCTTCAATTTAAACATTGCTTTCCTTTTATTTGATACAAAATATAATTCAATCATGTTTACCATCTGTCTAGTGTATTCCAAAGAAAAAATCTTTACTCACACAAAAACTGGTAATCTATAGGGAGGAAGCTCACACCCAGAGATTCAAATCTCTATATAGTTTTGGTAGAGATACCAGTCTCCAACTTTAGCCCATTTCAAAATATACAAAACTTTATTGATCTTTGGTGAAATTCTTGGTATAACATCACTACTAAGTAGACACAAGGATGTATGTAAAAATTGTTCCACAAAATCGGTGAATGAATAGTCTTCTAAATTTATTCTAACTAAACAAGTCTAGTAAATGACCGATAATGGACTTCCCTGAACATCCATCTTTTTCAATTGGAACTTGAACCTATCTACATGGTAGAATAACATCAAATATACTAAGAATGTTTGGTGTTTGAATACACCTTCATCTTTAAAGCTGAGAAACTTCTCATGTGCAACATCTGATAGGTACTAACTATAATTAAGAGTAAGTGATGGTTTTTGACCAACTAAAAAAACTTACAAAAACCCTAACATTACCTCATCTACCCACTAGTCTATGTGATAACCTAATGGGCAAGTAACCATGTAAATTATTTGTCTTGACATCTTAGGGAAAATAGAAGCAGAGTATGGGGGATTTGTTCTAGGCAATTCAAACTTTTCAGGAAAAAGTCATTCAAAAATATCATCTCGCTTAGGGAAGGTAAGCTTTTTGTATACCTCTATGAGTGCATCAGTGGAAAATGGGTGCAAATAGGGCTGAGGATTTATCTAAAGAGCTTGAAAATTAATTTCTAGGGTAATTGAAAATGGGACTTCATTGTTTTGAGCAATTACTACTTTCTGGCTTTGGAGGTACCTCAGATGACATCAGGTAGCGAATTCTATGAAAATACGAGTCCGGGGAAAGGTAAATTGAGATAGAAATGATTCCCAAATATTTAAATCGTCACTTTGGTCTAAATACTTTGTTTTTTCCAATTATGGAACTCATACAGATCAAACCCACATTGAGTTTCGGCTATCTTGTACTAGGTATCAATCAAAGGGGACCTATCTAAGCTAGGGATAGGAGGTACAATAGGATCCTCATCATGCATTTTTCCCTTTCCCTTGTACAACAACATCTTTAATTTCAATAGGAAATTTCAAAAAACAATGTTACTAGGTTGCAATTGAATTAGTTGCATAAGGGGAAAACTTTGCAGAGGGAGCTCGGGAGCTTGGTAATCTTTCAATCTGAACCTGCATGGATAAAATAATAGGCACAAGGGGATAATAAAGTTTGATAAGGGATTTTGTAACTAAAATTGAGGATGATCAATGAGAATATTACCATTTTGGGGCATACCATTTATGAGTTAAACGTTGGCATGAGAAAATTTAATGGCTAATGATTATATGACTATTGGCAGGAGATTTCAATGATGATGGTTAATTGACATGGATGATGGCTGATGTGGAAGGATGGGTGGTGTGGACGAATGGATGACGTGGATGGAGCAGAGGATGATGGGTGTCGAGGATGGAGTGAGAGAAAATGGGCGAGAGGATCATGCAAAGGTGGTTTTTCGGGGGGGAGGAGTGGTAAGAAGTAAAGGAAGGGACCCCGAAGCAAACATGGAGCCACAAAGTTACCTCAAGTGGTTTATTGTAAACCATGTTTTGACCCCCCCCCCCCCCCCCCAATTAAGCCCTGAAAGGTCGGGGTGGGTCTCGAACATTGTCCCCTGTCGTTGATCTAGGCAAGGAAAATCTTATCTTCTCAAAAAATGAAAATGCTTTATGGAAAGCGACAAAAACAATCAAATCACCTTTTTGTCAAACTTTGAAACAAAATTTTAATATAATTTTGACAAATTTGGTGGCATTTGAACTGGCGCACATTTTTGGGGTTTTTATTATTTATTATTTATTTATTTTTATTTTCCCTTTTAATTTTTATTTTTCTCTTTTCTCTTTTTTCTTTCTTTTCTATATTTCTTTTTTTAAGCTAGACAATCTAAAAATGAAAATTAATTTATAATATCCCTGTGTGATAAATGGCTAAATACCTCGATTACTATATTTATAGGACCCTAACACATCGACACTAAACTTTAGCTTAGTGTATTTTAATATAATAGTTATTCTTGGTTCTTGCTGAAAATACTTAAATAATAATGACCAATATTCATAACCGTAATATTTCAAAATGTATAATTAATAAACATATAATTAACTTAATTAATAAACATATAATTTCCATATATAATGATGTGAACAAACATAAAATATAAATAATGGTTATAATTAAATATCCATTTCATATTAATTCATATTCTTAAGCCTTAAATTTCATAATTTTATAGTTAAATTTAATTAATAAGCATATAAAAATTCACAAAAAAATCTCTTTTTCTTCTTTCTTTTCTTTTATGGTTTGTTTTTGGAGTGATATAGGTAACCATTACAACAATAATAGGAATTATTGGTCATCATGTCACTACAAGAAATTTGAACTTTCCACATAACGAATAGACTAACATCCCTTTTATCACAAAGGGAATTTGAACTTCCTGTCAATCCACCCTTCTATCAAATCACCTAAGCATTAAGGACTACCTGAGGGACTCAATCAAACTTCCTTTTAAATCACTCAAGCATTAAGGACTACATGAGGGAAGAAATCAAACTTCCTCTTAACCTGAAGGGAATTTAAAGCTTGCGCCCAACTACCATAGCATTGGGGAGCACTTGACAAAAAAATATGACGTCCTTCTTAGCCTGAAGGGAATTTGAAACTTCTCCCTAACCACCCCTCTTGAAAGGAATTTGAACATTTCACCCAATCACCTCCCACAATAGAGATGATAATATAGAGTCACTTAAAAATTTAACATAATTACTATATTCTAGAGCCACAACATGTCAAACTACCATACTTGAACTTAGATGTAGAAGATCATGATTAAACCCCCAACCACCCAATCTAAACTCAATTGATAGTCTCTCTTGATATGTTTGGAGAAAAATGTTGAATACATATATATGTAGCTATATGTACTATGAAGTTCAAATTAAATTGAAAATAACAATATTTCTATATATAGAGATGTAAAATTCATCTAAATATATATAATATTATTAAAAACCAACATAGATTCATATTTAATCTAGATTTACAAATAATTGAGAAGGACCGAATTTCTCAATATGCAAACCTATTTTTAACTCTAAAATTGGAGAAATAGGTTGCACCTTAATAATGGCTATGGCAGGAAGCAAGGGCTAGTAAATAATGAAGGACTAAACCTTCTCGTCATGATACAATCTCAAGTGTTCAACTTCCCTTTAGTCAAGGGACCGCGGATAAGATTTTTCATATCCTCAAAAAGAACAAAGTTTCTGCTACCTTCAAACCCCTTAATACCATTAGAAATTCTCTTAGATTCATCAAAGACCTCATAAACCCTAAAGACATAAAAGTGGTCTACTCCATCCCATGTCCTTGTGGTATTCTCTACATTGGGCAAATTGGTCACTCCATTAACCAGAGAATCCAAGAACATGTAGCAGATATTAAGCACAACTTCTCTCGTTCCTCGGCTTTAGCTAAACATGCGGTAAAATCCAATCACCATGTCTGCATCGAGGATTCCCGTGTCATCGGCAAGATTGATCACTTTCATCATAGGAAGCTTCAAGAAGCCATTGAAATTGAAAAATGTGCTATTAATATTAACAGGGACAACGGTTGGAAGTTAAGTAGAAGTGGTTGGAAGTTAAGTAGAAGTTGGATCCCCGCTCTTTTGTATTTTTCTTTTTATTACTATAATAAATAATAATTGATTATTTTAACTTTTATATTGCAATTATATCTCTTTGTAACCTCTCTATTAAAAATTATCCAATCTTTTAATATAATAATATTTAAATATTATTGTTAATATTTTTATATTTTAATAATAAACATATTAAGCTTATTTTTAATTATATAATTACAAATATTCAATTCTTATTATATTATTAATTAATTCTATTCAAATTATTTAATTAAAAAAATTAATAAATTAAAATAAAACATATCAAAATAATAATAAAATGTATTCAACTAATTTTAACGACTAATTCATAAGAGCTATTTCTTAACAGCTAACTCTGGAATGGATGCATCCTTACTATTTAAACATTCATTCCACTGATTTTTTTCAACCTTTGTCTTGATGATGAACCACATTAGATGGTTCGAAAAATCAACGGAATTTTTTATCAAAATTTAATTTCTCTTCAAAACATGTATTCCACAAGTAAAATATATTTACATTTTTATTATAAATATCTGTAAATTTATTATTAAAAATATAATTATTCCATCTTATTTATTTAATTTCTACATTACCATTTACTCTTATGAATATAAATAATTTATAATTTTAAAAATGTGGTCATGATAATCATTATTTTTCACATTTACATTACAAATACAGAAATATTATGAATTTTAACCATTTGATATATTCCGAAATATATTATAAATAATACAAAATTAGAAAATTATGAGTTTAATATTAAAAATTCTATCGAGAGTATTTAATCTCTTTATCGTAGATTCTTTATTAGAGCCTTTTTTTCTGGTCAAATTTACAGATAATTTTCCGCGCATTAATCAATTCAAATGCCATACAATTTTTTAAAGTGTTTGATATATTCCGAAATATATTATAAATAATACAAAATTAGAAAATTATGAGTGTAATTTTAAAAATTCTATCGAGAGTATTTAATCTCTTTATCGTAGATTCTTTATTAGAGCCTTTGGAGAGTTTTCTAACATAAGTTCTGGTCAAATTTACACATAATTTTCTACACATTAATCAATTCAAATGCCATACAATTTTTTAAAGTGTGAATTAATATATGTGATAAAAAAATAACATACACAAAAATATTATCAAAAAAATTTACTAAATTTTATTAAAAAATTTAAAAATTGCCGGGAATTGTGTAGAGTTACCATTAAACATATGATTTTACTAAAATCCAACCAGAAAAATTAACCAAAAAACTCAGAAACCTTCCAAACACTAAAAACAATTTGAAAATGGAATAGTTAAACAACGCCCTTTTCTTTATTAAAAAATCGTTATTAACGCGAAAGTTTGGAGTGCTCTCTTATAAACCGTGTATTGAAATGCGGAAGTATCGTTAAAGGGAGACAGTGATTTCAAACTTTAATTTTATAAGTCGCGGTTATTAGTTGACGACTGTGAATGCATGTATAGTCTTTTAGTGCATAATGACTTTGATGTGGACTCTATTGCTGCGATCCATGAAAATATTTAATGCAGACATCTATTTTAGCTGCCCTAAAAGATTTGATGCGGACAATTTGATTATGTTTTCAGTCGCATCATTTAACATGCTGACCCATAAATGTTGACACTTAATTAATTTTTTTTTGTTCAAACCATACATGTTTCGATGAGGCTTACTAAATTTTATTTAAAATTTAAATATGAGCTTTCTGAATTTCTAAAATATAATTTAATTGGTTTTTATCTGTATATGGCTATTTATTTTATATTAGTCGAGTCAGTCAGGTGAATTAAATGGCCGGTACAAGTTGATCGCTATTAATTAATAAAATATTTTATTTGAGGGTACATTTTATGGTTCATTTCATATTTTCAAGATTTAAAAATGAAATTATTAAAAATAAGTAAATAATAATTTGCAACTTAAATTATTATTTATTAATAAAAAATATATATGAGAAACAAAATATTTTATAAATAATATATGAGAAACAAAATATATTTAAAAAAATATGTAGCAAGATTTGTAATTACAATTTAAGTATTTAGTATGGAGATTTCTAACATGTAAATTCTTTTGTTACAGTATCATGAACTATTATTATAACTCATCAATATCACATGTCCCAAAAATCCTAACTCATTTCATATGATATTTGTTCATATTATATTTCTTGTAGTTAATCAATTTTATTTAAAAAACATAAGTGACAAAACTATTTTTGAGATAAATTCAAACCTTCAAATTGTGACTACCATTACAAATATTTTGCAAATATTAAATCTCTACCATCCATCTAATTATTATCTATAATTAAATTTAAATATTGAAGATCTATTCCAAAATAAACATACTTATATTTCTGTTTAAATTTAATATTACAGTTTTAAATAAAGTTATAATCTATTAGTATTTTAAATATACAAATAGATTTAATATTTTTAAAAATATTTATAAATCTATTTATTACCATGAGAGATGCTCTATGCTTATATTTTTGTATAAATTTAATATTACATTTAAAAATAGTAAAATAATACTTAATAATTTCTTAATAAAATTTTGAAAATTAGTAATAACAAGAAAAATCACTTACAATCATAAATATTGTATTTTGATTTACACGTAAAATTAATATATAGAAAAAATGTAAATAAAAGTAAATCAATTATGTGGATAACAGCTTTCTGAATTTTAATTTCATCATAATTAATTATTAGGTGGATGGCAAGAATTTAGCATCCACAAACCATTTTATAATATTCATATTAGTCCGCATAAATTAAAGGTTGACATTTATCTCCAAAGTAGTTAAGACATTTTCTCCCTTTTCATTAATTGATTAATTAAAAAGATACCATCTAAATAACTATCGCGAAACGAGTTATGATTTTTTGGGCATGTGTTATTGATAAGTTATGGTACTAGGCTATGGTAAGAATCTTTGTTATAAAGTAGAGGTGCATATTCATTTTTAAGAATCTTGTTACATGTTGTTTTAATTTATTTATTTTCTAATCTACTTTGAAATCACAAGTTTGATAAGGGGTTTTGATGGCATTGAAGTGATGTATGTAGTCATAAAAACAAGTCTAAAGAACAAAAATTAAGATTTGGACAAAAAATCTCAGAAACTCCAAAAAATCTTAATTAAAGACTACTACCTTTTTAAATGTATATATGTCTAACTTACATATTAATAATAATTTGACTAATATTAATGATCTTTTTAATTTCAACCATGCTAGATTACCATAGTTAAGTGTTTTGGTGCTTATTATGGATTCGTGAATACAATACTAAAAAACTAAAAGATGGAAATTAAAAAAACTCTCAATGATAGGTATAAATAATGTACTTCAATTTTTACCTTAATTTTACACTAAATTAATATTGAGAGATAAAAGAAATGAAAATAGATTAATTTTAATGAGAAAAATATAGAGTTGACGGATAGCATGTAAAATAATATTATTGATATTACATGATGTGTAATTTGTTTTATGTCTATTTGACATATAATATTTAAAACAAAAACATATCAATAAAAAAAAATTAACCTCAACTTTTAATAAAATATTCCTAATGTCCATAACTAAGAAAAATAAAATAATGAATTCTTTTCTTATATCTTTACTTTTTAGAAAAGAGACATGTAATTTATTTCATTCTTATTATATTAATAATAAAAAATTAATGTAGATTATTTCCTTAACATGTGCTTCCTAATTCAATTTATCAAAAAAGTATATGAAAATTATCATGGTCATGTAATATTTAAATATAATAATAACAAATATATTCAATGTATATAAATATACATAAATAATATAAATAGATATATAAAATTTTAAAGGATATTTATAAAAAAATATTTATATATAATTAGAGAGATTGAGATTATATCTATAATATATATCCCAATAAGAGAGCATATATTAATATTTTAAATTGAAGGATGTGAATCATAGCGAAAGTATCTTAATGACAAGCATGTATCTATGTGTATATTCTATAAAAAAGTGAAAAAAATTGCTTATAGTTAAAACACGTTATTAGTGTTTTGCTCAAAACTAATAGAAATTTATTTTAAGATCTAATGGAAGCTGAGAGGAATGAAATCTCTCTAGATGGAAAAAAAAAAATTCAAGTTTTTACTCAGAAAGAGATTTGCATTTTGAAAGATTTGATTGTTCTCACTATTTATACAATATAAAATTTATAAAAATACAAAAAGTGACAAAATATAATGAGTAAGAAAATCAAAAAAGAAATTATGTGGGAGATGTTGTCATGTGTAACGTTAAGTTAAAAATAATCAAATAGTACATAATATTTTTTAGTAAGAAATTTAAAATTTGTAATAACAAAAAAATCAATGTCCCGAAAATAATGTACTTCAATTTTTCTCTTAATTTACACTCAAATTAAATGTTGAGATTTAAATCCCATGGAATATTCTAGAATATTCATAGTAGTATGCACAAATTAAATGTTGAGATTTAACTCCAAAGTAGTTATGATATTTTTTCCCTTTTAATTAAATTGATTAATTAAAAAAATTATGAGTTATAGTTTTTTGGGCATGTGGTATTGAAAATCCATGGTATTGTAACAAAGTCTATTTACATAATAAGATGCTTCATGATAAGGTGGACATTGGTATTGTAAGAAAGTCTATTTACATAATAAGATGCTTCATGATAAGGTGGACATAAATCTCAAGCTGAAGAATCTTGTTATATGTTTTTTAAATGTATATATGTTTAACATACATATTAGTTATTTTTAATAATAATACTAATATAATAAGATTAATTTAATTAAATTAAGTGTTTTGATGCTTATTATGAATTGGTGGTTATAGTCATTTATCAACCATTTAATTTAAATAAAAAATTAGTAATATCAAGAAAATATAATCTCGACAAAAAAATAATGTACTTCAATTTCCACTTTAATTTTGTATCAAATTGATATACAAAGATGACGGAACTAAATTTTTTGAACGAGGGAAATATGTAATTCTTTCAATACTTAATATGTAGCTCAAATATGATATGTAAGAGCAATATAATTGATAGCACATGATATGTAATTCATTTTATGCCCAATTGACATGTGTTATTTAAAACAGAGAATATGTAAAAAACAACCAAAAAATTGAGAGTCAACCATAAATGAAATATAATTTATTTCATTCTTAATATGGAGTTGATATCTAACATTTAATAATATTAATAAAAAAATATAACTATTTATTATTTCAATAATAAGAGGTTTCCACTTCAAGATATGAGGAAAATTTGTATTACTTCAATATTTAAATATGGACTCCACCTATAACATTTAATAAAATATTAATAACAAAAATAAATTTAGTATATAACATGCATACATATAGAGAGTCAAATAAATAGATATATGACATTTAAAAAAATACATATTATATATATATATATAAAGAAGAGATATTATATCCGATGATAACTTAATGTATATATATATATAGACAAAGAAATGGACATGTAACATTTCAAAAAAATGTTTTTAATAAAAATAATTCACTCCATCTATATATAATAACATATTGAGAAAGAAAGATATTATATCCTATGATAATTTAGTGTATACATGCATACATATAGAGAGACAAATAAAATGGATAATAATACTTGACACTCAAATTTACACCTATATATACACAAACATATGTATATACATTATTTTAAAATTATTTTAAAAATATCACAATATAATGCGTGAAAAGATCCTAAAGACAGCGGTTACTTACCGCAAAGTAACAGATCTAGAAGGTCAAAGGAATTTTGCAGGCCAATGTTTGGACAAGCTTCTAAATGATCGGATGCATAACTAATTAGATGACATAACATCACATCACGAGCGACCTTGGCTCGTCTTCTGCCATTTGTCAGCGGGTACGATTGGTTGATTGCTCCAGTTTTCAATGGTTCGAGATTCCATGCCTCGTTGTTGCACTCCCCAACATTGGTTAGGGTCAATAGTCTTCCTATTAAAGAGTTGCTAAAGGACAGGTTGACATTAAAATAATACAAACATGGTCCACACAACTAGATTACAGCATCGAAAGGAGTAGGTCAAGATTTCGGATTATTTTGTCAGAATTGTTATTTTTCCAGGGGCTACATGATCTTAAATATGTTGTCATACATGGTTCGAGGCTTATGCTTGAAGCGATTTATGGGTAAGAACTGTAATGCCCGTTTATGTTGGCTTTCGTGGCCGCAGTTTTTGTTCTCTTCTTCCCTTTATACATGAAGTGATAATTGTTGATATCAATATGATAGCGAGGTTTATTGGGCTGTTATCATCACATATTTGGTAATATGTCTGAGTACTGAATCAATCTCCTTTCAATTCCCCAGGGTAGTAGTGCGTTACAGACGAATTTCTATGAATCTATAATCAAAGCTTTGGAATGAGAGTGATAGAGGCCATCAATAAGAACAGTTCCGTACTTCTCCTGCCTGGATAGAATATTATATTATAAGATATATTCAGTTCGCAAAGGAGGCGACCTTGAACCAGATGAGTAATGGACACGAGGATGACGAACACAGCCAACTCCCGCCGGGGTTTAGGTTTCATCCTACAGATGAGGAACTCATTACTTACTATCTCACCAAAAAGATTTTGGACAGCACCTTCACCAGCTGTGCGGTTGCAGAGGCCGACTTGAACAAGTGTGAGCCTTGGGATCTACCAGGTACATACAATTGATGTATCCCTAGTATATGATATTTTATCATGAACTAGCACATAGTTTTAATATCATTTGCTTTGATTTTCTATTCGATTAGAGGCCAAGACGATCTTCTATTTGAAGGATTCTGCTATAACAACACATGATAACATGTGTGCAGCAAAAGCTCAAATTGGTGAGAAGGAATGGTACGTTTTCAGCCTTAGGGACCGCAAATATCCAAGACGAGCCCGGACAAATAGGGCCACAGAAAATGGATCCTGGAAAACAACCGGTAAGGATCGAGAGGTTTTCAGTTCACGATCATCTGCACTGGTTGGAATGAAGAGAACGCTGGTTTTCTACAAGGGCAGAGCTCCCAAATCGGAGAAAACCAGCTGGGTCATGCATGAGTATCGTGTTCAAGGCAATCTATCCTGTCATTCCCTCCCCCAAAACTGCAAGGTACCTTGATACAATTTAGAAACAATATATATATTCATATAGCTCTGGATTATTAAACAGTGTGTGAGATTAAAGAACCTAAAGTCTAAACCCGAAGTAATGGTTTGTCTTCGATAAAGAATAGTACGTCTAGGTTTCAGATGTTTGTCATTCCCTCACCAAAAACTGCAAGGTACCTTGATACAATTTAGTAACAATATATATGTTCGTATAGCTCTGGATTATTGAACAGTGTGTGAGATTAAAAAACCGAAAGTCTAAACCCGAAGTAATGTTTTGACTTCGATAAATAATAGTACGTTTCGGTTTCAGATGTTTTATAATTTTATTGGCATTACAAATACACCGGATCTTTCCCACGGGAGCTGTAGAAAACCTCTCCTGGTGCAACAAAAGATAAAATTGAACCCAAACAACTAAACTATGATCTCTGATATGTATATGTTTGGACTTGATGCAGGCTGACTGGGTGGTGTGCAGAATATTTAAGAGGAGTTCCATAGGGCTGATGAGCAGTCCATCCTTCCCTTCACTCTTCGAGTCCCCTCGCAACACAACTGCAGAGAATGATCAGAACGCAAGATCTTCTGAAAGCCAAGCCGACACTTCTGCAAATGTTCCTGATGAGTCCTGCTTCTCCATACCGATGGAACCTAAGGCTAATTTAACGGGACACCATCTTCATCAGATTCAAAGTGGCAGCAACTCCAAATATCTTTATTCTTCTAATCAAGTATCTGAACTGGATAGACTCAAGAGGGATTCTTCATTTATGCACAATCTCATGGTAAATGATCAGAGGATTAATATGAATGAGATCCCTACAACTGCACTTTTCTCTGTTTCCAATATCAGACGGGATCAAATTAGCGCAAAACTGGACCAGCAACCGGGCATTCAGCAGCTGCCAGGTTTACAGCCCTCTATAGTATGCGATCCACATATGCCTCTAACCTCTAACTATTCAAACCTGGGATTTCCCACAGATGCATATTTTTCTGCTCTGCAGTCTGCAGGAATTCCAGTGGAGCCATTTTCTAGCTCTAGTTTACATCGTAAAACATTAAGCAACGACAGTAGTATCGGAGCTACGTGTTTGAGTTCATATATTAATCATGGAATGACTTCTGTTGTCTGTAATCGATTAGATAGATCACTTGATCAACTGGATTCTTCTGCAGCTCCTCCAGTGGACTTACGTTCTCTCTGGCATATCAGAGAGCATTAATTTTAATGACACCCGCATTGTATGATGAGCTGCTTTCTGCACAATGCGACATCAAGAGGGCAGAACTCGAGGCGTATTGCGTTGAACAAAGATATTGTTTTAGGAGATACTGTAGGGCGAGCGAAGATTTCGAAGCATCGATTCAGTCATTTAAGGAGAACACATTTTGTGGGTTGGGGTATGAGAAACCCTGATTCTTTAAGGGGGCGAGAGAGGCGTTTTGCACATGAGATGATGTTTATGAATTTTCAGGATGTTCACCTTAACCTTCCTATATGTGTTTTGGAAAGCAAGCGCTTGTATGTAATTTTGTGTAATAAGGTTATCGAATCATTAGTGTAGGACCAGATCCTAATCGACCTTTACACAATTTTGTGTAATAAGGTTATCGAATCATTAGCGTAGGACCAGATCGTAATCATCCTTTACACGTCATTATGTTCAGTGAAATGTTAATGATCGCAATATTTGTAGTGATCAATTGCCTTTAACGATGACATTGCAAAGTCAAAATCCATTATATAGTTTTTGATATTGGTGAAAAGTAAAATATTAGTTTTGGTAGATTGATTTTGTAAATATTTAATAATATGTATTTTTTATAATGTATTAGTTTATATAAGTTTTTTAAAATGTTTATTATTATTAACGTTAATTTATCTAATTTTAAATTTATTACATTTTTTTTCGAAGGGATTAGTATTTTGATTAGTATTTCGTAACATTTCTGGTAACTTTATATCAAAACATTTAGGATTAGAGTTTTTTACACAATTTACTCACGCTTAACTTTCCAAATTATTATTCTATATTCTTTGATTAACCATTAGATAAAAACTTTATCATTTCATAGAGTAATTCGAGTAAAGGCCTTGGCAAGTTACATAATCATTAATAGCTATGTTTGTAGTATATTGACATAAACTTCTTGATGTAACATTGCATCGTCTGTATGATTATTTAACTAACTTAATTATTCACATACTTGATAATGTAAATCTCAGGTAATGCAAGGAATCATCATAAGAATGACACAATAGACAATCACATCATTGAATATTGATATACCCTAGAAACTTTATAGGGTGAAAACCCGCAAACATTTAATTTTTATTAAACGCTCGTAAAGGTGTTCACCCCTCACTCAATGGCTTGTAAGCAAGTCCATCTTTTAACAATCGTCATAAAATATTACAAAAAAATATCATTTAAATAAAACATATCTAGTTGGAAGTTATTACAATTATCACAATATCATTTACCCACAAATCCTGAATCTCTATGTATTAGTGGGTTGTATGTTCCCAATCAGTGGCTCATATTGTAGCTATCACTCTTTAATCTGCATAGAACATTATTTCTTTACCTACCATAATGTTAAGCATAATCTGTTATTCACATATGTTGCAATGTTTTCCTACATTTGGTACTGTTAGAAGACTATGATATTATGATTATATCAAGTAGTGATCATACCAATAATAAATCTCTATTAGTGATGCTTAGACATCTATCCATGTGAATTCATAAAGCATAAACAAAATATCATGACATGTCTTTTTAAAAATACTGCACATGCATTAATTAAAAGCACTTAACTATCAAAGCATGTCTATTTGTTTTTACATGTGTATGGTTATGACATATGTCTATCCATCTGTTATAAAGGCTACAACCACCCTCTAAAATTTTGGCTGGCATGCAAATTTCGAAGCCTACCTTGGATCCTGTAATCGATCATCCTTGGTAACTTATTAGTAAGTTGATGATTTCAAGCTCTCCTCCTTCATCCTAGGAGTTGTCCGCATTCTCAACTTTATGTAACATGTATCATTTTTAGGCATAGGGGTTGTTGTTTTCAATGCAAAGGGAATGTTGTTTTTCTTCAAAGGAGTTGTAATGTTGTTTTTCTTCAAAGGAATTGTGTGCGTATGAGTGGTCATCCTCACATAAATATGTTTCACTCTCACTTTGCGCACTGTTGTCAAGAAGTTTGTTCCATCAAAAAAAGTATGTTTTATGTATTATGGCTGGGCTCTATTATGTCACTAAGTGTCTGTGTGCGATCACAATCAAGTCATATCAATGTTTACATATGTTTCACTCATCTCACACTTATCCATTTTCCTGAGCAACCTAGCCTCATCCAGCTTCCCAGAACTGTGTGCTTTGCTTCTGCAACCTTCAAGCTTCCTCCCTTGCCTATTGAAACTCTGCAGTGCGTAGAGACCCCAACCTCCCTTGCCTACTCAAACCTCGTAGCCCTTAGAGACCCAAGCGAACACTGATCTCCAAAAATGTGCAGATCAATCAGACCGCCATCACTACTCTCCAGAAATGCACAAAGGTGTCTTCTGAGGACCCCCATCCGGTAGCAGTATCCTATGCCTCAGAACTGCGCAGTGTTGTCTAAGCTTCCATGTCTCTCTTGCATGTAGAAACTTCATAGACAAGCCTCCCAGGGCCTCATTCTGATAATAGTCACTGTCCGCTGAAATTACGTAGATCTACTTCTCATTGACTACAGGGAAAGGTGACATGTTGAAATTGTTTTGAAGGAGTTGAGGAGAACAACGAAGGAACTAAGTAATGGAAAAGATCAGGACCACATGCAAACTCCGTTGGATGCATGATCATCTTGAGGTTAAGTATGGCAAGTAAAGAGCACCTTTTGAGGTACACCTCTTAGTTAAGTTTACAGGACTACTTTTCATTGTCATATCATCTTGTCCTCAATAACATGCATGTGCACAAACATGAAAAGTCATTTTATGTGTTTCTTCTACATGTCTTGCTTCGTTTTCCCTTGTTTGACCAACTGTCATCTTCAGCATGTTGATTGCTATGTCATGCTTGTGACCTCATTATGGTGATGTCGAAGGTTGTGTTTGAGTTGTGTTCGATATGTAAGCATTTATCGCACTCACACAAGATGTTGAAAGCATTATCGCGTAAGTGTCGCCACGGTCATCCAAATGTTTATCCAAATTGTCGCACTTGTCGCTTTCACCATTAGACAGTCCCATAGTTACTCACACTGAGCCTATGTTGTCTTGTTTGTTTGAGGTGTATTGTCATCGAGTCATGTTGAGTGTGTGTTCGCAAGGTCATGTATTCACAAGTTCACTCGCTCACACACTTAGCCATTTTTCCAAAAGCCTATCGAACGAACAAACTTTTATCAGTCAGACCTCCACTGAGCTCCACTGTGCAGTCTTAGCCCTTAGTGATCATGTACTGCTACCCATAATTGGACAGAGCTTGAAGTTGCCTCCTAAGTAGTCTGCACTACAAAATCCTAGAATCAACCTAACTAACTATCACCTAGAACAACACATAAGTTTCTCAGCGAGTCATCTTAATATGCACTACCCACAAGAAAATCTATGAAGCCTCCAGCTGGTCAACCAGAAATTTTGATCGGGCAGTGATTCCAGGCATCACTTCTCCAAAAAATTGCGCAGAATTCGTCAAGCATGCCCACCTCTGTTGACTAAAGAAATTGCGTAGACATGCTGGAAAAACACCCACTGTCTGTCACTGCACTATCAACAATGTAAACTTTGAAACGGTAACTGATACTATTACCCATTTTATAGAGATAGCAAAAAAGTTACCCAATTTTGAAAACGGGTGATGCAGAACACACATGTCTTTTTTAGAGCATATTTTTTTGGCACTTTAAATTTTTTTATGTACATTATGTTTTAGAATGGTAGTGATTTTTATGCTGATTTAAAAGGTGGTAATTCTGCATCAAACTATTTTTTTAAAATAACTATTTTTTGACTTTAAATTTTCTAATGTATGAAATGTAAATAATTATTTTCTAAATTTAATAATTTTTGAAGTGGTCTTCTTCTTCATATTTTCTTGTTTTTGTTTTAATTTTTTTTTCAGTGATGTTTTTATTGTTTTTCATATTTAAAGAAGATGGTCGATATTTTGAATTTTCGATATTCTACATATTTATACATCGTTAATTAATATTTCAATCCAAATGAAATAATTGTCTCTAAAAAAAATAATTTATAAAAATTGACAAAAAAATAACCATTTTTAACATAAAGATAACTTAAAAACTACACGTTTTCATAATTTTTTGTAATTTTTTGCTAGAGTTGACATCTCAAAATCACAATTTTTATAGGAAAATTTTAACTAAAAATGGTTAAATAATAGTTTTTTTTTATGAATTTCATATCAAATAATAATAATAATCGTTGTTTTTTTCAAAAAATAATGATTAACATAAAAATGAATGTGAAAATCACATAATACAAATATTGAACACATAACAACCTTGATTGAGTGCTTATTCTTCTCATAAAATGTCAAAGTCAAAACATTACAAGTATAACTAATTAATAATTTCGAAAAATGAGCTTGATTTGCAAGCATAACTTAAATTTAATCAACAATGTCACGTAACCCAAACTCTTCGTCCTCTGGAGTTTCATCATTGTCTTCTTCCACAATATTTTCTGCTTCATTGTTAATTTTCCTCCTCTAATGGATCTTTGATGTCTGCGAATCTTCCAATGTATGCCTTTCTAATCATTCCGTGTAATGGTGGTTGGTGTTCCTTTGAATTTTTGGCCACACGTGATTCACTAAAGTCCCCTTTCTTCAACCCAATTTCTTTCATTTCATCTAGAAGAAATTGAAGAGCATTAATTCTTTGCTAAATAAAATTGCACCATATTGGATCTTTTTCAATGGCAATGCAATTTCTTCCTTTTGGAAGGCAACATGTTAGTGTTGTACCTAATTATCAAGCACAAAAGAAATAATGAAGTAATTTAGTACAATGACATATAAATTAATAAATAACATATTGAAATTCAATTCCATATAATAAAACTTAGCTGAGCTAGAAAATAAATCCAAAACCCAATCTCCTTCATTTGACTGCCGCAAAGACGCGGCTAAATCAAGCTCCTAAATAACATTGGGTTACATTGTTTAAGTGCTTAAACGGCTCTATCAAGCGCTTAAAAAGGGCTCAATTGAGCAATCATTTTTTCCACCCAAACGTGTCATCTCTTGCCAAAAAGTGTAACTCGGCTCCATGCTTTCACCCTTATAGATTATGAATTTCTAACAATCTATATCATAATTATTATTATTATCCAATTTTAAGGTCATAGCCAAGCCATACACCAAATTGGTGTATGAGACCCCTTTGTTTGTGGCACAAGAGACCCACCTCCATGCAACGATTTGATTATTATGTCTACAAAGGCATACCTACTCTAACCCCTTCTAGTTTTTGAACCTATGACCTCTTAGGAGGAAACACATGCTCTTAACCATTAGGCCTATTCGTGCTCTAAGAAAGTGGATTTTATTAGCTAAAGATAGTAATCTAGAAACTCGTAATTATAACTCGCGATCACAATATATAACACACATGTAACACACCTGTAAGATTACAAATTATGGTAATATGTTTGAGAATACAAGCATAACTATTTCTTTTTATGCAATCTCCAATGGGAATGTAATTATGAACTAGAATATAGCCTAGGTTTGGAGGTTGTGTTTCAAAAATTGATGCATTAGTAAAGCCTATATGTGTAATGTTAAATGTATAAAATTGTATTTTATGTTATTTCAAAAAAATTGATTTGAACATTCATTTTGTTAGGTTTAAAGGTTACATAATTTAACACAAAATTTAACGTTGATTTCCAAGTTATTAATTTGTTTCAGTTTCCAAAAAAATTACATACTTGAATATTGATATAGACTATATTAACACTATCTATCTATCTATATAACATAATATTATATTAGTTTAATTTAATGATATATATTTAACATCTTCTCACATAACTTTTCCAAGAGTCATTGCTACCATCATATAACTTTGAAATATACTCTAAAATATCTATAGAAATCTTTTACTTTTCACAAAATCTCATATATATATTCTCAAGGAACTCTTAATCATAAATGCACAAAGTCATTACAATCATGGTATTATAGTCATCATATCACTAGTAAGAAAATAATAGCATTTCACCCACCACTCCCAATTAACCTTCTGAATATATATATATATATATATATATATATATATATATTTATATATATATATATATATATATATATATTATATATATATATTATATAATAAACATCTAACAAGTTAGTTAATTCTAGTGTCTGACGCAACCAACCCAACGTTTCTTGTTGCTAAGTTGTGGTGTAGAATCGTCTCCTATTGCATATTGCTATCATAGAGGACAAAGTTAAGCATGTCTTGTTCCGAAACCTTTAAACATTTTCTTAGATTCCATTAATAGTTCAATATATTGGTGATTTGACTTTAACAATTTATGCCACTGGAAAATCTCGCATAGAATAGGACACATTATCGAAGTCACAAAGTGGTATACTACACAAATTCCATTAAGTCATGTTAGGATAGAAAGCTCTCCCCACTAACTCGAATTCAACATTTAATATTGATGACATGTTGGCCAGTGAGGATGTGTTTGTTGCCATTATTTTATTTAGGAAGGAAAAAAAACTTAGTCACATCATGTGTAGAATCAATATATCACTGAGGCGATTCTGAGAATCGTGGGGTGGTGAGGCAATTTTGAGAATCGCCCCATGTTCCCACGCCTGCATGAAATCTAGGAAAATTGACACCATTACCAAATGCAACGATGAGGGATATTTTCGGATCATAATTCGTTCTATACTTTTTGGAACATTTTAAAGGATTCCTGCATTATCCTTCGGTTATTAACTTCAATTATTTTATAGGTTTCAAAAAACCATGGGATGAGTGACTTTTCAACTTTGGGATGGGTTTTGGTGTAGTTTTATGATGACTTCAATCAAGAAAGAAATTGAGAAGCAAAAAAATATATTAAGGCCCTCTTCAAATTAAAGTATTGATGCATCTTATTTATTCTACCATTTGGCAATTTAGAAAGACTGGTATGGTTTCATGCTCGAATACATATAAATGTGAAGTGGTCACTTATTTATTTATTTAATAAAATATAATGCTAATAGTCTTATAATTCTCATCACGATTTGATTCATAACTTTAAACTGATAATTACTCATAACATTAAACTGATAATTGCGTATTCCGTAATATTTCTAATTATGTTTCTATTCATAGTTGTGAACATATAAACATTAGCTTTGTGACTAAACTAATCTAATGAATTAACTTCAAATTCTATCATTGATGAAATCACTCTCTCAATTGTTGAACATATCTAATGAGTTAACTTCACACTCAAGTTCGATGTGCTAACAAGCTTATTGTACTTCTAATATTTCAAAGAATATACCTTCTTATAAATGCAAAGAACATATCTTCTTATAAAGCCCTATCACCTAAAGTTGCTATAAACATTTTCACCTCCTAGAGCCACGACCATTCTGCGGTTTATATCGTTGAGGCGATTCTATAAATCGCAGGTAGTAGTGTGATTCTCAAAATCGCCCCATGTGCCCACTCCTACATGCAATCCAACAAATTATGAGACAAAATTTTCCAAATCCTTCCATTCATTTAATTTTTCAAAGATTCTTGAATTCCACATTATTTTAATTTCACCTGAAAAACTTGTAAAAGTTTACACAGAAAGCATACTAATATTTAAGGAATTACAAGTGACATGCTTGCCTATATTAAAGTGACTTTAACGAATTTTTAGGTGGGCAGGTATATCAGCTCTGACTTCTACAAATTTTAGTTATAAAATATTTATTTTAATTGTCAGCGAATGCTAAAGTTATTGTTTTAAAAAAAAAGATAGCAAATGTGAAATTTCCAAGTGCTTGGAACTTATATAAAAACAAGTGTTACAAATCTCCATACATTTCGAAAATCGTAAAGGTGATTCCCTATTCGTAATTTTAATTAATTGGTATCTCTTGCATGAGAGGAACACGTCTAATGTAATCCCTTCCATTTAATGTAATCCCTTCCATTTGTTGGGGATTTTTCTGGTAAAATCCCAAAAACAACAAAAACATACACACAGAGACAATGCTCTGTTTTTCTCCACAGGATCTTTAACACATGGAAGCTTTTAAAATTATTTCTGAGAATAGAGTATTACACACCCATAAAATATTTGTATTCATTAAAATAAAATTTCTGATACAAAATTCATCCTCTTTTTCTCAGAGGGATTCAACAAGAACTTCAAAATAAATTACTCTGTCTCCTCCTGAGATTTTACACTGCTGTGTGTAAAAATCTCTTTTACATTCACTGCTGTAAAAACAAAAATTACATACACTGCTGCTGCATGCTCTTCTTCTTTTACTTCACACTGTTGTGCCTATTTCTCACTTACATTACATTTACACTGCTGTGTATCTTTTCATATGCGCTGCTGCGTTCTTCCCCTCTCACTCACTCTAACTTAACAAAAACAAACACAGGAGTATATATATATGGTTTTACTTGCCATACTCTCGTAAAAGAAAAACAATAAAATTAAATGCTTTTACCAACCTTTACTTGTTCCCATACTCCCGCTCATAGAAAATGGTAAAATTAAAGACTTCACCAAAACTTACGAACCCACAGTAAATTACATTTACTGTTTTACTGACAAAACTGGTGGTAAATAAACTTTTACTTCACGTCAAATTCATTTGCTGCAGGCTTGTACTTTAACCGTTGACTTCAATTGGATCGCATCGCACAATCACAATTTGCGGGAGGAAAAATGGAACACTATTATATTGGTGCGATTTGTGATTTGCGATCGGATCGCATCACACCATCGCAATCGCAGAAATCAAGTGAACACAACGGAAGCTCCAAACATATATGCGATTTGCGATCTGCGATCTCATCGCATCGCAAGGTAAGAACTGCAGTTGAAATTACAATTTCAACACTCCCCTTTAATTTCAACTGCTGGGTTATTAACCATACCCAGACGCTTCCTTAAAAACTCAAAGCTTTTCTGATCCAATGGCTTGGTCAGAATGTCTGCGACCTGTTCTTGAGTGCTGCAATGTTGTAAAACAATTTCTCCATTGTTCACCAATTCTCTAATGTACTGGAACCTTGTATCAATGTGTTTCGTTCGTTTGTGAAACACAAAATTCTTGGACAGTGCAATAGTTGAGCTATTGTCACAGAAAATCACTGTTGCTTTTGCCTGCTCTTGGCCTAAGCTCCTCAACATCCTTCTCATCCAAACCTCTTGACAAGCTGCTGCTGTAGCTGCCACGTATTCTGCCTCTGCTGTAGACAATGCTACAATAGGTTGATTCTTAGAAGCCCATGAAATGGATCCTGAACCCATGTGAAAGACATAACCGGAAGTGCTTTTCCGATCATCTACACTTCCAGCCCAATCGCTATCGGTGTAGCCAACTAAATCTGAACTTTCTGAAAAGGTATACAAAATGCCAAATATTTTTGTACCTTTGACATACCTCAAAATTATTTTTGCTTCTTGCCAATGTGCTTCCTTTGGCCTCTCCATGAATCTGGAAATCAAACTAACAACAAACATTATATCCGGCCTAGTTGCAGTTAAATACAGGAGGCTGCCAACTATGCTCTTGTACAAGCTAGGATCAAAATCCTTGCTGTTGTCCTCTTTGCTGAGTTTTAATCCCATTACTGTGGGAGTGATTGCTACTTTGCACTCTTGCATATAAAATCTACCCAACACTTCATTTACATATTTTGCCTGTGAGATAAAAATCCCATTTTCTTTTTGATCTACTTCTATTCCTAAGAAGTATCTCAGCAAACCCATGTCAGTCATCTCAAATTCCTCTTTCATGACTGTTTTGAAATTTTTAATGAGGTAGTCATCATTACCTGTAAAAATCACATCATCAACATATAACACAACAATTAAAATCTTACCATCCTTTTCTTTGATGTAGACGGTGGGTTCTCCCTCACACTTTGAAAATTCATTTTCCAGTAGATAGGAATCTATCCTACTGTACCACGCTCTTGGTGCTTGTTTCAACCCATAAAGAGATTTCTTCAATCTCCATACTTTGTGTACTTGGCCTTTCTTCTCATAGCCTAAAGGGTGCTCAATATAGACCTCCTCATTTATCACTCCATTTAGGAATGTTGGCTTTACGTCCATTTGGTAAACTTTCCACTTATTTTGTGCTACTATGGATAGCACTGCTCTCACGGTTTCCATTCTTGCAACCGGTGCAAAAGTTTCCTCATAATCTCTCCCATACTGCTGCTTGTACCCTTTGACAACCAGCCTTGCCTTGTGTCTTTCTGTCTTGCCTTCAGCATTGCACTTGGTCTTATAGACCCATTTAACTCCAATGACTTCTTTACCATTTGGTAGCTCAACCAAATCCCATGTCTTGTTTCTTTCTATCGCATTCATTTCCTCATCCATAGCTTCTATCCATTTCTTATCCTTAATTGCTCCTTCGAAATGAATAGGGTCATCAACATGACAATACAAGGAAAATAAGGAATTCATTCTTTCATTATAAATGTCACTCAAGTTTCTGAACTTCTTACCTCTTTCATTCGGTGTGCAAGTGCTTGAAGATGCACTTGAACTTCCAGTTTGTGGTGTGCTTGGAGAAGCACTTTCATTTCTCCTCAAGGGTGTCGCTTGCTGTCCTTCTGTTGGCGCTACTGTTTGGGGATGTGTTTCAGTCATCTCTTCATCATCTTCATCATCTTCATCATGACACAAACAGTTTTTAACATTCACTGTTTTCTCTATACTTCCATCCCAAGCTTCCTCCTCAATAAATTGAACATCTCTACTAAAAAAAAACTTCTTGGTAGATGGGATATACAACCTGTAAGCTTTGGATTCCTCACTGTATCCAATGAAAAGACATTTCTCCCCTTTGCTGTCCAACTTCCTCCTTAGCTGATCTGGAATGTGTGCATAAGCCACACATCCAAAAACTTTCATGTGGGTGACTCCTTGCTTTCTCCCACTCCATGCTTCTTCAGGCACTTTATTCATCACTGGTTTTGTAGGACACCTGTTCAAAATATATGTTGCACAATTTACAGCTTCAGCCCAATAATCATTTGGAAAATGCTTTGCCTTCAACATGCTCCTTGCCATATCCATGATGGTCCTATTCTTCCTTTCAGCAACTCCATTTTGTTGTGGGGTGTACCTTGTTGTAAATTGCTTATGAATTCCATTTTCTCTACAAAACTGTAGGAATTATTTGGAGATATACTCACCTCCTCTGTCATTTCTCAAGACTTTGATATGCAGCCCGCTTTGATTTTCTACAAGTGCTTTGAAATTTCAAAATTTTTCAAATACTTCACTTTTGCTCTTTAGAAAATAAACCCAAGTTTTTCTAGTAAAATCATCAATGAATGTTAGAAAATATTGGCTGCCTGCTAGTGATGGAGTTTGCATCGGTCCACATACATCTGAGTGGACAATTTGTAAGGGTGCTTTTTTCCTTATGCTTTTCCCTGAAGGAAAACTTTCTCTGTGTTGCTTCCCCAAAATGCAACCTTCACAAAGGCTGTCCGGTTTCTCTATCAATGGTAAACCTCTTACCATTCCTTTTCTGCTCAACAAATTAAGACCTCCAAAGTTGAGATGTCCAAATCTCAAGTGCCACAACCAATTTTCATCCTTTGGCATGCTTTGGAAAGTCTCTTGGGTAACTGCTGCAATTACTTCTTTGTTCTTCAAGTTTACCCTTATTCTAAGAGGGAACATCCTGTTCCTTGACATCTTCACTTTAGCAATACATCTTTGTTGGGTGCTATATCCATGATGGTGCATACATCATTCTTAAAGAAAAAATTGTACCCCTTATGGACAAGCTGTCCAATACTCAAGAGGTTACACCTCATTCCAGGGACATAGTAGACATCTGCTATGGTTTTCTTTTCACCCTTCTTTGTAAAGATTTTGACTTCTCCTTTTCCCATAACAAAGATTTTGCTATTAGTCCCAAGTGTGACTTCTGATGTCACATTTTGATCTAGAGCAGAAAACAAGGCTATGTTTCCTGTCATATGGTTGCTACAACAGGAATCTAGAAACCATATATCTTCATTATTTGTTTCAGCCATGTTACAAGCTAATAAAACATTATTTTGGCTGATATTTTCTCTAGTGATATTTGCACTAGAAGTATTACTCATATCATGCTGTTTCTTCCTACACTCATTGGCATAATGCCCATATTTTTTGCAGTAATCACATTGGACATTGGATTTTTCATACCTCTGTCCTTGAGCATGATGTTGTCCTCTTTGTTGGTTGCTGCCATGGCCTTGATTCTGATCTGAATTGCTGCCTCTTCCTTGAGCATTTGATGTACTGTTCCTTCCACCTCTGTTCTGGCTTCTGCCTCTTCCTCTTTTGTTTCCTCTGCCTTGACCTCTTCCTCTTCCAAAAGACATCTGGGTCCTGAAGGCTTGTTCTAGAGATGAGTTATCATTTCTACTCAACCTCTGCTCATGTGTTATCAGTGATGCATGAAGTTCATCAACTGAAAAGTTTGAGAGATCCTTTGTCTCTTCTATGGTGGTGACAATCACATCAAACTTTGAGGGCAGGACCCTCAATAGTTTCTCCACAATCATCCTTTCTTCAAGAACTTCTCCAGGAGTCCTTATTTGTGTGACCAAACCAATCACTTGTGTGAAGAATGAGTGAATGTTATCTGACTCCTTCATGCTCAGATTCTCAAAATCTCTCCTCAGCCACTGTAGTTTTGTTGTCTTCACCTTCTCCATGCCTTGATAGGCTGTCTTGAGGGTTTTCCATGCCTCTTTGGATGTTTTAGCTGCTGTTATCCTTGGAAACACACTCTGGTCCACTGCTTGATACAAAAATACAAGGGCTTTTGAATCCTTCTTCCTATTGCTCTTTAATAGATCTTTCTCTGCCTGAGTTAATCTATTAAACTCATTTTCATCTGCTGGCTCTTCAAAACCATCTTGAACTATTTCCCATAAATCTTGACAGGAAAACAGGGCTCTCATGGTTATAGCCCAATAGTCATAGTTTTTCCCATTGAACTGTGGGAATTGAGGGTTAAACATACCCATGCTTGTGCTGGTGCTGGCCATTCTAGCACTCCTTAACTTATGCTATAAAATGCTTGACTATGTATTAAACTAACTGATTGTTTCTTTAGCAGCTGCTTAAAATTTTTTTTTGAGGAATACCTGGATCTTTTTAACTGAGTCTTCACTTTGCTAGAGAAGATTTACTGCAGCCAGAAAACTCCTTCCTTCAACTTCTTTGAATGTCTTGAAAGAGCCTGAACAAGCTCTGATACCACTATTGGGGATTTTTCTCGTAAAATACCAAAAACAACAAAAACACACACAGAGACAATGCTCTATTTTTCTCCACAAGATCTTTAACACATGGAAGCTTTTAAAATTATTTCTGAGAATAGAGTATTACACACCCATAAAATAATTGTATTCATTAAAATAAAATTTCTGATACAAAATTCATCCTCTTTTTCTCAGATGGATTCACAAAGAACTTCAAAATAAATTACTCTGTCTCCTCCTGAGATTTTACACTGCTGTGTGTAAAAATCTCTTTTACATTCACTGCTGTAAAAACAAAAATTACATACACTGCTGCTGCATGCTCTTCTACTTTTACTTCGCACTGTTGTGCCTATTTCTCACTTACATTACATTTACACTGCTGTGTATCTTTTCATACGCACTGCTGCGTTCTTCCCCTCTCACTCACTCTAACTTAACAAAAATGAACAAAGGAGTATATATATATATGGTTTTACTTGCCATACTGCCGTAAAAGAAAAAACAATAAAATTAAATGCTTTTACCAACCTTTACTTGTGCCCATACTCCCGCTCATAGAAAATGGTGAAATTAAAGACTTCACCAAAACTTACCAACCCACAGTAAATTACATTTACTGTTTTACTGACAAAACTGGCAGTAAAGAAACTTTTACTTCACGTCAAATTCATTTGCTGCAGGCTTGTACTTTAACCGTTGACTTCAATTTGATCGCATCGCACAATCACAATTTGCGGGAGGAAAAATGGAACACTATGTTAAATAGACATGGACAGCGAGAACAAATAGGAAAGATAAAGCTTGCATTACTATTTTTATTAACAATAGATGTACATTTATAGTACAATATGGTGACCGTTGGGATTCACATCCCAAGGTCCCTTGGACTACTTAGTCTGTTCGGCTTCCACACTAACCCATTAAGATTAGGTGTCCAACATTCCCCCCCTTAATCCGAAGGGTTATGTATGAGTCCAAGAAAAGAGCTGTAATACAAAAATGTGCAAATATGCATGGCAACACTAGGCTAAATGTGCTCTCTAAAATGATGGTATAATAGGGCGGTGGTTTAAGGATGACCACCAACACTGGAAGGCTTAGTGCAGTTCCCAGAACTCTTCCAAAACTGGCAAGAAGCTGAAGTCTTTTGCTAGAGGAAGTGATCCTATTGTTTCAAAGAGGGAAACCTTCAACCATAAAAGGGAGGTCTCACCCCACATAAAAGGTAAAACTTCAACCTGAAAAGGGAAGTCTCAACCTGTGATGGTTTAAGGATGACCAACAACTCTGGAACGCTTAATGCAATTTCTGGAACTCTTCCAAAACTGGCAAGAAGCTGGAGTCTTCTACTAGAGGAAGTGTTCTCAATTTTGTTCCTGGAACTCTTCCAAAACTGGCAAGAAGCTGAACTCTTCTGCTAGAGGAAGTGCTCCAGATTGCCTGAAGGCATGTTCAGGCATCTTTGTCTCTGGCTACAACTCTGAAACTGGTGTGGCAGGTTGTGGCTCAGGCTTGCTTGATGTGGCTTTGAAGCTTGTAGATGACCATCATTTCCCCTCCTGTCAGATACAAGGTGAGAAGATGGAGAAAACTCAACTGCAAGACTGTTCAATATTCTGGAACAAGTTCTGACATGTGTTTGGAATATCTTCTTGGCTGTTGATGCCCATTGCCAAGAAGCGATCCATCCTAGATGAATCTTTGTTCTTGCAGGACGTTTGGTTTTGAAGCATCTGTTTGAAGAATGACTGGTTTTATGGCAGTGCTTACATGGATGAAGATCAAAACAATGATCTTTCATATGGCCAACTCGATCACAGTGTTGGCATTTCACGATATGTTGTTGTTGTTGTTGCTGTGGAAGAGGAGAAGAGTCTGGAACAGCTGAAGCTGAACTGTCATGAGGAGTAGGTGAACCATCATGAATGAATCCAGCACTCTGAAACTGAATGGGCTTGGCATAGTCTGGAATATGAAAGGACAAGTCCTTGTCATATCCAAGACCAATTATGTGCTTGTTGTGGACAAGCTGCTCCCAAGGTCTGATGATGGGCTTTGGGAAGTGCAGATTGAGTTTCTGCATCTGCATGTACAATTGCTTGCATTCATATTAACTTGTCGTTTATGGGAGTCTGTTTCAATCTTCTGAATAGAAACAGGTTCAAAATGATGACTCCATTGTTGTAGTTCTTCTTGCTGCAGCTTTGTCTCAAGCTGCAAAAACTCAATATTCTCATGTGCAGTTTGCAGAGAGGTTTGGATGTCAAAGAGAGTTTCTTTGTTGACTTTGACCATCTCATCAACAGTGGAATGAATTAGGATATTCAATAATTTAATGCATCTTCAAGTCTGGCCATTTTTCTTCAATGTCACTTAAAAAACACAACTGAGGCAACAACAACTACAAACTTGCTTGGATCCTTCAAATACTCGTTCACTTTTCAACGTATATCAACACTTCAGTATCAGCTAGTCAGAAGAATATACAGCCACACAAACAGCCTCTCTCACCATGAGTGCGCATAAATTTAAATCACACGAGTCTTGACATTAGAACAAAGTGCAAAACTCAAGATGAATCTAGCAAATCTTTTTGAAAAATTCTTTACATGATCAAAAAACTAATTCCTCGGGCCAGTTATGTTGTCGCCAAGCTTTTGGTAATCTGATGTTGTGTTAGAATAAGAAAACCCTACTCCAACAGGTGATTCTACAAACAATAAGTTGGATTCATTGTTTCAGGCGTATTCATTCAAGGAAAGCGTAGCGCCGGAAGGGTCCACAAGGAAAGGTCCTATTTCCTGCGTTGCTCCATATCCCACAGAAGAACACCCAGGACCTAAAAAATATCGCCAAATGTTAGGACTATGTCAAATTTATATATCACTACAAGAAATAAGGTTGGACTCTTTGTGACTATGCAGCTGTTGTCGACTCTACTGCGGGAACCGAGACCTTGTTCACAAAAATAAATCCGCAGAGCGCTGGTTCATAGACAATCGAGCAAATATTCTCAAATATTCTTCCCAACATCGCCGGCAATCTTAGGTGACAACATTTGCAGATGCCCAAGAACTTGGAAAGGAAGCAACCCAAGTCCATAGAATGCCATGGAAGAAACTTTTGCGAGTCAATTAACGATTTTAATCTGTAGAGTGTGAGGAAGAAGCTAACGAAGAAAGAGATTCCGACTCCGAAAATCGTTCGCTCACAGTTTGTGGCAGGACTTATTCATTCCAAAGAGACGCTCCTGTATTATAAGCGTTCGATGGGAGCGATGTCTTCCCGTAGACGGTGTTGAGCCGAAAGTCAAAAACTATATGCTTTATTATTATGAAATAATGATCGGAATGTTAGAGGCTTCTGGAATCAAATCAGTCATCTGATGAACTGGATTAGGTGCTATAGATCACACTCCATCCATATCCGATTAACTCGATTCTATCACTTGGTTGCATAGCTGCAATTCTGCTAGCGAAAATAGATACTTCTGTCGCATTAAGCTTCTCCTTCCCATATTCTTCTAGTAGTTCTAATACAGTCCATAATGCCACTAGCCTCAATTGGGTCAGGGCACCTTTGCAAGGTATGGGAAATTTCAGCTGCCGCTTGAATTGAGTACAACTTGTCTAGCTAGATATCATACCCATCTAAGTTCACCAGCATGTTCTACATTCTGATACACATTTCCACCTTCTGCAGACATTCGGGTCCCTAATTTGGCCAGTTTCATATTAGGGTTAACTTGTAATCTTGAGACCTCTCTTGATTCATATGTGCCTGCAAAGTCTGGTAAAACCTCGTTCAAAAAATCTTCAGTAACGTCTCCATCCTCGTCTACTTGAAGCTTTTGTGAGTACCATCTAAAGCCCTGCACGCCACCATCACCAGATACGCACTGGCAAACACTATCAATGACGGTCTTTATTTTTATGAACAGGAGTTACGAAATGGGCGGTCAGAGAATGATCAGAGGAGTCAGCTAGCCTTGGAAACCGAACCTATTACAAATGATTCTAGGTCAGCTGGAATACAGCCTTCACATAAGGAATGGTTATTTCCTAGCAGTGCTCGAAATCAAGGCACAGGACTTCGCAACCGACAAAGCATCATATCAGAAAGTCCACCTAGTAATTCTGTTGGGTTTCTCTTTGGATCAACACCACCAGACAACCATGGGGGAGCAATGGCATCCTCAAAGCATGCTACCAATACTCTATATCCTCATTTAAGAAACCCGTCTATCAAAACGACCACCAATGATCCGCTAATCATTTTGATATCATTTACATCTCCGCTAAACATTTTCACATCCTCCAATCAATCGCAAAATGGCTTCAGATGGTGTTCCAGAAGAATATCTGGATGTGGTGTTCCAAGAATTTGCTTAAGATCCCGTTCGTTTCCCGCATGCGGAAGACCCTGCTCATCTGCTATACAACTGCAGGACACTCGAGACAATCTGGGTGAATAATAAATGCAGAGAATAATAAAGAATCACAGGTGAATAATAGACAGAGGGGTGTTTTGTATGCATAGAGACGCTACAAGAGTAGCGTTCAGACCAGTCAGTGCGCAGTCTCACGCGTTACCCAGATTATAGCGCAAAGGGCAGATGTGTCAGGCTACAGAAATGCAGAGCATGGGCAGAATAGGCAGGCGTGTAGTTCAGCCAGACAATTTGCAGCATGAAATAGGGATGCACACAATAATGACAATTCTATCTGCAGGAATGCAGAACTGACATGCACAGAGAGGCCACAAAACAAGTGGCTCAAATTGGAACAGGACCAGCAATCGCCTGCTCTGATACCATGTTAAACACACATGGGGAGCGAGAAAGATGTAAAGATAAAACATGCAATTCAATTTTTATTCACAAATGATACACATTTATAGTACATGTGGTGACCGTTGGGATTCACATCCCAAGGTCCCTTGGACTGCTTAGTCTCTTTAGCTTCCACACTAACCCATTTAGGATTAGGTGTCCAACAACATCGATGCACAGCGAAGGGGTCACAGGGGGATGATATCCCCCCCTGTATGGGACGTTTGAGGGGGGTGGTTAGCCCCCCTCTACATGGTCTGAGGAAACGCCCTAGGGAAAAAGAACTTGGATCCATGGTTTTATGCATTGTTTTTGCACATGGTTTTGGCGTGTGATGGTTTTCAGTCCATGGTATTGGATGCTTCGGCATGTCTATATATGTATTGTAACATTGAAATGAACATAATGAAAAATCAATCTGGTAGTGTATATTTTTTTTATGTGTTATGCTCTCGCTATTGTTTATTTTATGTTTTTAGAATTCGTATGCAGTTAATTTCTATACGGGGTTAAAACCTAAATTTTGTATTAGAGTTGTTTTGGCTTCAAGGGGATGCCTTTGTTGCTTAGGGGTTTTGCTCAAACCTGTGGTAGACCCTGTTCAGTGGGAGATCTACAGGATTGATTCTGGTGGTGAAAGAAGATGGCAAGCAATGCAAAGATAGAGATCGAGAAATTTAATGGTTAGAGTTTTGAGTTATGGAAACTCAAGATGGAGGATCTGTTGGTGGATAAAGATTAGTGGATCTTGGTAGATCTGGGTGCTCAACCAACGAGAGTGTCCAATGAAGAATGGAATAAGTTAGATCAGAAGGCAAAGAGCACAATACGATTGTGTGTCTAAGATTCAGTATTGTTGAATGTATCATGGGAATATATGATGAAGGATTTATGGGACAAGTTAGGGACTTTGTACCAATCTATGTCTTTGGTGAATAAACTGTTCTTACGGAAAAAACTGTATAACCTGAGGATGAAAGATGGAGACTCGGTGACAAAGCATATGAATGCATTTAATATTGTGTTAAGTCAGTTATTATCTTTTGATATTAAAATTTCATATGAAGATAAGCACAATAGTTTGTTGTGTTCTCTACCAGATTTGTGGGATAGTCTGGTTATTGCAATAGGTAGCAATGAAACTACCTTGCAAATTGATGAAATAGTCTCATCCTTACTGACGGAGGATTTGATACGGAAAAATATGGAGAGCCAAAATGGTGATGCCTTGTCTGTACGAGGATAGTCCCATAACAGAAACAAAAATAAGTCATCGAGTGGGAGATATAAATCTAGAGGGAGATCTAAATCTCCAAGAAAACCTGTAAAGGTGTGTTGGAAATGCGGAAAAGAAGGGCACTACAAAAGGGACTGTAAATCTAAAGCTCCTGAAAAAGGAAAGGGATCTGATGATGCTCCTCTTGTAGAGGCAAAAACCATCTCAAATGAAGGTGGGGATGTGTACTTGGCTTCTTTAAGTACACATGTAGATCATGAGGCATCTAAAGTCTAAAGTCTTTAACAGGTTTAAAGAATTTAAGGCTCTGGTGGAAAACCAGACATAGAAGAAGATAAAGGTGTTGAGGACAGATAATGGTGGAGAATTTTGTAGCAAGGAATTTGAAGAATTTTGTAAGAAGTGTGGTATAGCACGGCAGAAGACTACTCCATATACACCTCAGCAAAATGGAGTCGCAGAAAGAATGAGCAAGACATTGATGGAAAGGGCAAGAAGCATGCTCAGTGGTGCCGGGTTAGGACAGGAATTCTGGGCAGAGGCGGTGGATACTGCATGTTACTTGGTCAACAGGTCACCTTCATCAGCGTTTGAGGATAAGACTCCACAAGAAGTATGGACTGGTAAGAAACCCTCTCTTTCACATCTGAGGGTATTTGGATGTGATGCATATGTACATGTTCCAAAGGAGAAACAAACCAAGTTGGATAGTAAATCTGAAAAGTGCATCTTTATTGGTATAAGAATGGTTTAAAGGGTTATAAGATTTGGAACGCGATAACAAGGAAGGTTGTGTATAGCCGAGATGTGGTGTTCAAAGAGGTGAAAGATGTTATTAAACATGAATTCCCATCAAAGGAACCTGAAAAGATAGAGTTTGAGCTAAAGGAGGAAGAAACAGAATCTACAACAGAAGAGGAATCAGAAGATGAAGAGCCACAAACTCCAGGTGTGAGAAGATCAGTTCGAGAAAGAAGGCAGCCAGAAAGGTATAGTCCATCTGCTTTCTATTCAAATTTTGCTTTATCTATTACTGATGATGATCCAAAACTGTGAAGGAAGCAGTGGATTCAGAGGATGGAAAACTCTGGAAAGAGGCCATGGTTGATGAAATGACATCTTTGCACAAAAATGAGGCTTGGGATCTGGTGGAGTTGCCAGCTGAAAGGAAACCAATTGGCAACAAATGGGTATTCAAGAAGAAGACAAATGCAGAAGGAAAAGTGGAGAAATACGAAGCTCGGTTGGTAGCAAAAGGTTATTCCCAGGTGTTGGGAATTGATTTTGGTGATATTTTTTCTCCTGTTGCCAAGGTAGCTTCTATTAGATTACTTTTATATGTTGTTGTTGCTTTTGATTTTGAGGTAGAACAAATGGATGTGAAGACAACATTTCTTCACGGGAATCTAGAAGAAGAGATCTACATGAAGCAACCTGAAGGATTTACAGTGAAGGGTAAGAAAGAACTGGTATGCAAGTTAAAAAAGTTTTTGTATGGGTTAAAATAGTCACCAAGGATGTGGTATCAGAAATTTGATACATTTATACGGGGACTTGGCTTCACCAGAATCAAAGCAGATCACTGTGTGTATTTAAATTAATTGGTGACTGTGTTATTTATTTGTTCTTGTATGTGGATGATATGTTGCTGGTTGGAAATGACAAAGAAATTATCCAAGATTTGAAGACCCAATGTTCCTCTAAATTCAACATGAAATATCTTGGTGATGCGAACTATATTTTGGGCATGGAAATTAAAAGAAATCGGGCAAAGAGGAAGTTTTGGTTAAACCAGAGGAAGTATGTCGAGACAATACTGTAGAGGTTTAATATGCAAGATAGTAAACCAATGAAGGTTCATATTCCTGTAGGTGTAAATTTATCTGTTGAACAATGTCCGAAGACACAAGAAGAGGAAGAGGACATGTCTAGCGTTCCATATGCAAGTGTAGTTGGTAGCCTGATGTATGCGATGGTCTGTATTAGACTAGACATTGCATATGTAGTGGGAATATTGAGTAGGTTTATGTTAAAACCAAGGAAGGAGCATTGGATAGTGGTAAAGTGGATTTTCAGGTATTTGCATGGCACTAGTGATTATGGTTTGTGCTACCAAGGAAGACCAGGATTGGATAGAGTTTTTGATATTCGTGGCTTTGTTGATGCAGACTGGGCTGGAGATCTGTATCAGAGAAGATCTACAAGTGGGTATGTGTTTAACCTATTTGGAGGTGCAGTCAGTTGGATGAGTAAGAAACAATCTGTAGTGGCACTATCAACTACAAAGGCAGAATACATGGCAGCCACTCATGCAAGAAAGGAATTAGTTTGGTTGCAGAGATTGCGTTCAAGTATGGGGTTAGACAAGGAGCTATAAGGATAGACTGTGACAGCCAAAGTGCAATTTTCCTGGCAAAGAACCATGCTTACCATTCAAAGACAAAGCACATTGATGTTCAATATCACTTTGTGAGGGATATGAAAGAAGACAAAAAGGTGTTGCTGGTAAAGGTGGACACTTTGAAGAATACTACAGATGCATTAACAAAATCTATGAGCTCTGAGAAGTTCGCTTGGTGTAGAGAAACAATGGGCATTGCAAGGCTGGATAAATGACTAAGCTCTCATGTGGCCCCCTGTGGAAAGAAAACAACAAGTGGGAGAATGTTGGGTTGTGTTATATTCTTTCTAAGACTAACCCCATGGTTTTGTGCATGGTTTTGTACATGGTTTTCGCACATGGTTTTGGGTGTGATGGTTTTCGGTCCATGGTATTGGATGATTCAACATGTATATATATGTATTGTAACATTGAAAGGAACATAATGAAAAATCAATTTGGTAGTCTCAGTTTTGGGATCCAGGGGGAATCTCTATGTATATTTGTTTTATGTGTTATGCTCTCACTATTGTTTATTTTATGTTTTTAATTCCTATGCAGTTAATTTATGTGCGGAGTTAAAACCTACATAAACGTGGGTCCCAAATATCGTGGGCAGAAAGAATTCGTTCTTAAATAAACATTGGACAAAGCATTTGTTCTCCGCATATGCTACCTTTGAACAACACAACCCAGTGTGTGCAAAAATTTCTCAAGCTTTCATTACATGCACTTCCGCATTCTGCAAAATCCATTAATAATAAAATAAACACTACTCTTGTACACAATCTACTAATATCAAAACACATTACAATTAAAATATCCTCTGCAGTTCCCTCATTTTGCACAAATTCCGCACATGCATTTTTTCTCTACATAACTTTCGCACACGCACAACCACCTCCAGATAACTAATTTTGCACTCATTAACACCCTCATTCATTGGCATTCGAAACTGATATTAATTATTAGTCGTATGTTCTGAAATATGTCCCTAAATAAGAATTAAGAAAGGGATAGTTATATTTATAATTTTAATAAACTTTTCACATTGAAAATTTCTCATAATATATGCACATGCACAACCAAATTCGTACAACTTTGTCCGCACAACTACTTCCACACTCAATAATGCCCTTCGATCAATCACTGACATTCGAAACTCTGCACACACTACCTATGAACAACCATCTTTGCACAACTACTTCCATAGTTGCAAAAAATATTCCTAAATAATAATTAAAAAAGTGACTTGTATATTTATTATTTTAATAAACCTTGCACAAAGCCTTTTGCATATTCATTTTATTGCAGAACACTTTTCTTCACACAGATTGAAAACAAATTTTATTTAGCACTCTCGTTTACGCAAAAGAGCCCCAATTCTCCTCCACATACTCAATAATTTAAATTGCAGATTTTTTCAGACCTATGCAAAAAAAACCTGGAACCACATCAATTCTCATGTCGTTTACTAGGGCATTAACATAGCAGTGCCCCGCAACTACATATCACACGAATTGAAAACACAGTTTATTTAATATTGCATAATAAGAGTAGATTTTGTAGTCCAACGATTACGGTCATTGTTAAAAAAAAATACTAGCTCCCTCTACACCCATGTCTATGCAAAAGACCTCAATTCTCCCGCACATACTTTGTCCTCCGCACAGTAAAAGTTCTACAAAATGAAACCATACCAACTACCGCATCGTTTATCAGTATCAGAACACTCACTATGCAAAGGGACCCAGTTCTCCTACACAAACGTTTTCTTCCGCACAAGGAAACACAATAATATTAATTCGACATTTTTTAGCCTCACCCCCCCGGGGCATATGCAAACAACCTGCAACTGCATCAATTCTTGCATCATTAACATAACACTAATATAGCATTGCCTTGCAATCACATCAATCTTTGCATCATTGCGCAGAGTGCTGACATAATAGTGACAGTGTCAGAGCACTCACCAACACAATGCCCACTCACTAAATTACTTTTATTTTAATTTTAAAATGAATTGTCAGGCATTGGAAAAAAACGAAAATAAAACTCCCTCCACTAGGGGAATTATATGCCATCAGAGCTTCCTCAACAAATCATAAATTAGAAATAACATTTACTGAAAATTAGTATGAACTTATGCAAAAATACAAATATTAAGCATTTCCAAAACTTTGGTTAAAATTGCAAAAACATAACCAAATAATGCATAGTCAACACAACTCGATCAAAGCAAATGATATAGTCCTTGACAAGGCAGAGACTAATAAATACAACTTTTAATCCCATGTAAATATATAGTGCTAGTTCAATATAAATAAATAGTCATAAGTATGAATAAATAGTTGGTAAAACCAAATAAATATCAATTTTATTTATGAAATATTTCTGCATCTAAATAATCTAAATATACAATTAGTAAGGAATACCAAAATACTCCATGCAACATTGCTAATATTATAACTAACATATATAAATTATGTAAATACTATTATAAAAATTCAACTTATTTATAATATGTATTTTTTCTTTAATCTCCCTATTAACCCTATTAATATTAATTATTAATTAATATATATATATATATATATATATATATATATATATATATATATATATTAAATAATAAAGCACAATTTGCTATTAACAATATTAATATTAATAATTTCCTTTGAATTGGAATTGAGGATGTATAAAAATTATTATAATTATAAATAAAATTATAAACAAAAATATATAAATCATTAATTTTATGAAACTATGAAACTATTTATGATTAAAAAATATATAAATTGATATTGAATCATTACAAATACATTAAAAAATAAAAAATAAAATAAAATAAAAAATAAGGCAACAACACATAAATAATTAAACTAAACAACTTCTTCATAATGAATAACAAAATAAAATAGGTAACTAATATAAATATCGTAAAGAAGAATTACTATATGTGATTCAATAAATATGTTAAAGAATTAGCAGTGATGGTACTTGGAAACTGGAAAGTATAAATTAAAGATGGAAAACAATGATCAAAATAAGTAATTAATATAAACAAGTTATATAGTAGTGAATATTTGTTGTTTAATTTAAATATAGTTAAATTAAAGTAAAAGACTGAAAATTTGGTAAAAAGGAAGTTTATATGAGTGCATACAAAAACGAAGAAATCAATAATAAAAAATTTTCAACTTTGAGCATTAAATTTAAACTGATTAAGCAATTATTTAACTTAATTTCAAATATAAATATCTATATATCCCAAAATTTTAGTTTAAACCAAATTCTATAAAAACATAATTTCATAATTATAGTTTCACTAATTAAATAAAAACAAATCTTTTCATAAAATTATATTAATTAAAAATAATAAAATTTAAATTTATTTACTAGTTAACTAAATTCTAAATTTAGTTCATTTTATATTTTACAAATTATTTATCCAAAAAAATCGTATTTTGATTTAACCAAATTGATAAGTATTTCTTAAAAAATAATCTTTCCTAGCGCTAGCTAGTACCCAACACTTTATTAACCTGAAATGTATTTCTCTAAATACCATATTGTTACAAGTTGAATTTTCTTCTAAATGAAAATTTAGGAGGCTTATAAATCTGTTTTCTAAATTAAAACTTCAAACCAAAATTCGAAGAAAAAAAGTAAAATTGGAAAAAAAAAATAGAAAAAAAAATGAAGCTATAATTAATTATACAAAGTCAAAATCTACAATGATGCCTTACATTTTTTTAAGATTTAAAATAAATATTTAGGAATATTATTTTATAAATTTAAGATACACTCTTCATAAGTCATGGTCAATTAAAAACAAATTGTCATTTAATGACCAAAACAATAAAGGTTTTGACTAGATGTCAAAATCAATATTATTTCTATATGCTTTAAGGATTTTCCCTAACTAAGTTAAATCCAAATGATTTTATTTGAATAATTAAATTTATCTAAAACATGTTTAAATTTATATTTTTTGACTTAAATAATTAAATTTATTAAAAAATAATGTTTTATATGCAATATAACTTCAAGTTATAATATTATAAAAATAGATATCTATTATGTACAATTTTGATAATAAATACTCACTATTATGTGATATTTTAACACTATTATAAAGTAAAATTTATCTATATTATAATTATAAATAGCCAAAATATTTATAAAAACACAAAATCCAAGATATCCACAATGTACTTGTTATGATATAAATTGGAACCCAACTAACATAAACAGTGATATATAATAATAAATATGAGAGCTATATACCCAATAAATTTATTTATATTAATTTTCTCAAATGAGTCATAGTGTAAGTTGATATTTGTTTTGTTCGGTGTTTTTGTCCATTGGGATTTATATAGAAGAACCCATCCTTTAAATCTTCTCTATTTTTATTTTTTTTAACCACATGGTGAATCGGTAACTACCAGTTCTAATCTAAGGGAGAACCAGGATCAATCCTCGTAGCTGCCTCTATAACACCAGGAGTACATCCAACTACTTGCAAGTCACACCAGGAGTACATCCAACTACTTGCAAGTCGGATATACTAAGATCCTATGATTTTAGCCAACTGCCTGCAAGTCGGATATACTAAGATCCTATGATTTTAGCAAGAGCGAGACTCACATGCTGCCAAGACGGGATTGGGGAATCTGCTCCTTTAGCTACCACCATAGCAGGTCATGTACTCAATGAGATTTCAACTGCGGCCTCTTGAGCTTCGCCCAAATAAACTTAATGTTAAACCACACATCACTATACTTAAATCTTCACTATTATTGTTACACAATTTATAGGAAATTTAAGGGAAAGTATCAAAGGACTTACCTTAAATACATGGTATTTTTTTTTAAAAAGAAATATGACCCCCATCTTTAATGACATGTAACATATAACTATATATGAAACAAAATATTAAATCATATCAAACTAGTTTTATATTTTTGAATCATTAATTTTATCAGGAATTATTAAGCATAGTATTTATAAAGATTATTATATTTGCTAAAATGTCATTATGAAGTTATAAACTTTTTTTTTTAAATGTCTAGTCACGAAATACCCAAATTGAAAAGCTTTTAAATAAAAATTTGTCGGGACCACCGTTTAAGAATTACACAAATATCAATAAAACTAAATAAGATATGCTATATAATGCCACTTTGTGTAGAATTTTCTCTACAAATCAACTAGCTCACTGATATCATGTAGAAATTTCATCTGCAGATCAAACTGATATATGCAATGTACTAAAGCATAATACTAGATCTACATCTACCATAAACTTTGCGGAATCTTAATTGAACATGAGCAACATCAAGCATGAAAACATATAACTGATAAGAAGGAATCAATCACATAACATAGAATATATCACTGGGGAAAGCACTAGCGTAAAACCCCAACATTGTATTATCAATCAAGTGGAGATCCTCAACAACATACAAAAAGAATCAGCTCAATAGCTATCATGCTCTTTCTGTAATCAGAAGATGAAGATCATAGACTACCTAGGCCTCAATATATAGGCCACAAGTCCTCCAATCTCCTATATCACGTAATTCTCTTGGAAATAAATCCTTCTCCATGCAAGGAATACTTACTAGAAATATCCTAGCAACTGACAATACACTGTCCCACCATCTGATCTCAATTGGGTCTCTGTCTGAACTGCGATGCATCAGTTATCCATGAGAGAATACTCAGTTATCTGAAAATAATAGTTGTCACATGCATGCAAGCATTAACAAACTATATCTTATTATTTTAACAACTTGTTAAAATTATCTAACTAGACTTGACTAAGATAAACTAAGTCAACTGGTTCTCTCATTATAGAGCTCATACTTAATTCCTCAATCAGTGGAGAGAATCAAGGATAAATTCCTCAATCAGTGGGACAACTAATTGCATGTTCTCACAAAGAGTTCAAGTTTAATTTTCCATAACTAATTAACTCATGGAGATTAATTAATTAATATTTTAAACTACTGTTAAGACCAAATTCATTTTTACTTCCTATAGTTAGACCAGGGACTGCGAAAAATAGGAAGGGACCATGAAATGATATTTTTAGAAGATGTTATTTTTAGCAGTTTCACCTCTCACCCACGGTGGCCAAAATGCTCATTGGCCAAATTGCTATATTAGACATGCTATTTTTAGCACTTTCTAAATTTAGCATTTCTTGTTGCACACTTTTCAACACTCCCTCTCAACAAGAAAGGGATTATCAGCAACCCTGATCCTGTCTCTATGGAACTCAAACTTTCCCTTTGACAATGCCTTTGTCAAAATATCTGCATCCTATTCCTCGGTCGAAATGTACAACAACATCATGATCCTCTTGACCACACAATCCCGTAAATGATGATAGCGGATATCTATATGCTTGGACCTGCCATGAAACATTGGATTCTCAGGGAGTTTAATGCAACTCTGATTATCACAATATATCATTGTAAGATCCATCATCTAACCAAATAATCCCACTAGAATCTTCTGCATCCAGATGGCCTCACATGCAGCCTGACTAGCAGCCATGTATTCAGCCTTCGCTGAGCTAAGTGCAACTGATCTATGTTTCCTGCTATACCAAGAAACCACAGCTGACCCAAGGTTGAAGATCCCTCCAGAAGTGCTCTTCCTGTCTGATGGACTACCTGCCCAATCTGCATCCGTGAATCCTTGGAGCTTCACTCCCTTTGTCTACCTGTACCATAATCCATACTATGTAGTACCTCTGAGATATCTCAACACATGCTTTGTTGCCTTCCAAAACAACTTGGTTGGCTGAACCATAGCTTGGCTCAGCTAGTTCACCGCAAAGCACAAATCCAGTCGTGTGTTCACTAGATACATGAGTGAACCCACAAGTTTTCGATAAACTGTAGCAGCTACTATCTCACCTGAAGTAGCATCCTCCTTCCTCCAGTTACCTGCTAGAGGAGTCTCCATGGGCTTGCACATCTCCATGTGGAAGCGCCTGAGTATCTCATTGGCATACTTGCCTTGAGACACAAATACTTCCCCATCTCTCTGCCACACCTCCATGCCTAGAAAGTAATGCATGAGGCCCATGTCCTTCATCTCAAACTCTCTTGCAAGTTCCTCCTTGCAAGACTTGATCAACTAATCATCACCTATCAAAATCAAATCATCGACATAGAGTACAATAATCAATAGCTTCCCTTCTACCATGATGTGGTAGAGGTTCGCATCTGCTTCACTCTTAGTGAAGCCCAACCCGGTGAAATAGCTATCAATCCTAGTATACCAAGCATGGGGTGCTTGCTTTAGCCCATACAATGCTTGCTTGAGCCGGCACACATGTGACTCACGATCGAAGGTCTCAAATCCCTCAGGCTACTCTATGTATAGCTCTTCCTCAATCTCCCCATTGAGGAAAGTTGTCTTCACATCCATCTGATGGATCTTCTAAACCATCTAAGCTGATAGTGCTAGAATCAATCTGATCGATGAGTACCTTGCAATAGGAGCAAAAATCTCATCATAGTCAATCCCCTCAACCTGTGAGAAACCACGGGAAACCAACCTTGCCTTGTGTTTCTCAATACTACCATCAGCTACCTGCTTTACCTTATAAAACCATTGGGAAGTAACCACTGACTTGTCCTCCGATCTAGGGACAACATCCCACACACTGTTCCACATGATAGAATCATACTCCTCTACCATCACATCCACCCAAACCGGCTGCTGCACTGCCTCCTCAAAAGAAAAAGGCTCGGTTGCTGCACACTCCCCAACCAGGGCCATGTAGCTAGTGTATCTCCGGAGATCTCCTCTGTTTTTGTTGAGAGGATGGCTGCCCCACATTCGCTCTCGCATCCTGCATCAATCTGTCAGCTTCCCTTGAACGTTTCCGCCCATCTCTGGAAGGTGCTCCAACAGTGGTGATCTCCACTACTGGAATCTCTGCATGCGGCTGATATGCATCATTAGGAGGCTCCTCCTCCTTAGGAACTAAAATTTCCTCATCATCACCATGCAACTTGAGCTCCCTCTCAAGTGACACTTGCATGGCTCACTGCTCATTAAACTTTAGATCCCTGTGCACTATGGTCTTCTGACTGGTAAGCAGAAACACACAGTAGTTGTGAGGCGTATCCGTGTGCCCCACAATTATTCCCAACTCAGCTATTGGGTCTAGCTTCTTTCAAGCATCTTTGGTCACATGACAGAAGACTGGTGATCCAAAGATGCGGAAGTGACTCACATCTGGTCACTTCCCCGAAAAAGCCTCCATAGGTGCCTTCATCCCCAAAATATGATGAGGACTTATGTTTTGAAGATACACTGTTGTATTGCATGCCTCAGCCCACAGATGAACTGGTAGGCCTTGGTCATGCAACATCGCTCGAGCTGCTCCCACAATAGATCTGTTCTTCCCTTCGACCACCCCATTCTATTGTGGGTTATGAGGTGCCGTGAGTTCCCATTTAATTCCTTCTGAAGCACAGAATTCCTTAAACTACTGGAAAACATACTCTCCACCATTATCAGTCTGCAAGGCCTTTACTTTCATCCCTGATTCCTTCTCTGCCAAAGCTTTGAACTCACAAAACTTCAAGAAGGTTTGATCCTTCTTTTTCATGAAGTAGATCCAACATCTAAAAAATCATCAACAAAAATAACATAGTACCTATGCTTTACCGTGGAGGCTGTAGAGAAGGGCCCACATACATCTGAATGAACTCGCTCCAAAACTACTCCTGCTCTATTATCCCGATCATGAAAGGAATCTCTTGCATACTTACCCAAAGTGCAACCTTTGCATGTGCTCATTTGCTCCAGCTTGCACTTGGGTAATCCGATAAAAATTTGCTGCATGATCTTCAAGGCCCCATGATGCAAGTGGCCCAGTCTCCTATGTCGTAACTCACCAATATCTTGGCCATGCACCACCTTTGCTTTGGAACTCAATGCAGCACAATGTTCTACCTGTAACTTATAGAGATTCTTAATTTGAATCCCTATCTGTTTGGTCTGTCCAGTGCCGATATGCCTTAGGAAAACCTTTCCCAAACTAAAGACTACATCATAGCCTTTATCCTCAAGCATAGCAATAGACACAAGATTCTTTTTCAGCCCTGGTACATACATAACATTGGAAAGAGTGAGGGGAGAACCATGCTCCCTCTGAAACACAACCCTACCTTCACCTGAGACACGGTACTTTCCATCATCGCCCATATCGATCCGTATCTGGAGATCTTCTCCTCCAAAGTGCTGAAAATATTCTTGTCACCTGACATGTGGAAAGAGGCTCCACTGTCCAAGTACCAAACACATCCCATGCTGGATGAAACCATGCATGCAATAAGCGAGAAATCCATCTCAAATTGTGAAGCTTGTGCATCGCCATCAGATTCCTTGGAGGAACCTTTCTTGGACTTCTTCTTTGGACAATTAGTAGCATAATGACCCAACTCATGACAATGAAAGCATCTCACCTTCAACTTGTCAAACTTCTTCCCTCCTTGAGAAGACTTGGATTGGGGTGCCTTCCCTTTCCCTTTCTTAGCTTTAGATGCTAAAGCCAAGTTCTCTTCATCATCATGTGTTGATGAAGATCCATCCCTGGTGCTCTATCTGATCTCCTCCTGCATCAAATCTGACCATAGTCGTTCCCAATCTGGCAGTTTCTCCCTTCCATTAACCGAGTCGTGGTAGCTATGCCAGCTCTTAGGAAGTCCAAGGAGTGCTAGACTCACCGTATCATCATCAGTTGTCACGACCCCTACACTTGCAAGATCATCCTTGCATGTGATGAGCTTAGTCAGATACATAGAGATCATCTCATCCTTTTCACATTTGATCTTTCGAAGTTTGTCCTTTAGTGCCAGCTTTCTTTGATCACTGCTATTCTGATATAAATCTTTCAATGTTTTCCACATTTCATGCGGAGTCTCCTTCCCATGGAGGCTCAAGACAATGTGATCTCGCACTCCCTCCAAGAGAATTCTCCTAGCTCTAGCCACACACTTCTTCCATTCTACCAGTTGAGTAGCATCAGTAGGCTTAGGGACTTCTTGATCAATGAAATCCTTAAGTCCGTTATCTTCCAATACTGCCTCCATGCGATCCTCCCAAGCTATATAGTTTGAGATGCCATCAAGGGCATACTCAAACCTCAAACCATAGAATGCCATCAGTGAAATAGATGTGATAAGAACTTGAGATCTATATCCTGAATAATAAACTTCGAATTCCTTCTTGTATATTGTTCTTCTGTGATCACCTGTGCTCCGATACCATGTAGAATTTTCTCTACAAAATAGCTAGCTCACTGATATCATGTAGAAATTTCACCTGCAAATCAAACTGATATATGCAATGTACTAAAGCATAATACTAGATCTACATCTACCATAAAATTTGCGGAAGCTTAATTGAACATGAGCAGCATCAAGCATGAAAACATATAACTGATAAAAAGGAATCAATCATATAACATAGAATATATCATTGGGGAAAGCGCCAACATAAAACCCCAACATTGTATTATCAATCAAGTGGAGATCCTCAACAACATACAAAAAGAATTAGCTCAATAGCTATTCCGCATTTTTGTAATCAGAAGATGAAGATCATAGACTACCTAGGCCTCAATATATAGGCCACAAGTCCTCCAATCTCCTATATCACGTAATTCTCTTGGAAATAAATCCTTCTCCATGCAAGGAATACTTACTAGAAATATCCTAGCAACTGACAGTACATTGTCCACCATCTAATCTCAACTGGGTCTTTGTCTGAACTGCCATGCATCAGTTATCCATGAGAGAATACTCAGTGATCTGAAAATAATTGTTGTCACATACATGAAAGCATTAACAAACTATATCTCATTATTTTAACAACTTGTTAAAATAATCTAACTGGACTTGACTAAGATAAACTAAGTCCACTGATTCTCTCATTATAGAACTCATACTTAATTCCTCAATCAGTGGAGAGAATCAAGAATAAATTCCTCAATTAGTGGGACAACTAATTGCATGTTCTCAAAAAGAGTTCAAGTTTAATTTTCCATAACTAATTAACCAATGGAGATTAATTAATTAATATTTTAAACTGCTGTTAAGACCAAATTCGTTTTTACTTCCTATAGTTAGACTAGGGACTGCTAAAAATAAGAAGGGACCATGAAATGCTATTTTTAGCAATTCTATTTTTAACACTTTCTAAATTTAGCATTTCTTGTTGCACACTTTTCAACACTTTGTTTGGGAGTAGTCTATAATGTGATTTTGTCTGGGAGTAGTCTATAATGCAAATTTTTAGAATCCGATGTGACCTTGCAATGGATGGATGGTCATACATGGCATAAACAATTCGAGGACCATTTCAATTTTCCGACAGTTGTACAACTCTCGCCGATTTCTAACTTACACATTGAATGCCTCGTCAATTTATTTTTGTAGCCAGCATTAATACAAGACTTTACTCCCACACCCATTTGAATTTCACAAAGTTGCCTCTCTGGCCAATTTGAATTTAAATTTGCCATAGTCTAACGAGCTTGAGGAATTGCCCAAAAAATTATGGAAATTCCGGTCATATTTAGAGAAAATATGGCAAAGATTTTTGCAAATCCAAATTATAGTTGTTAAACTTCAAAATTTTAAGTGTCCTAAAAGTTTTTGATGGTGCTGAATCTATTTCCATTATCAAAAATACGATTAAAATAAATAAATTATTTTACATGTTCCAATTCAAAAACATCATTAATAATTTAAAATTTCAATTATTTATCCCTATAAAAATTTCTATTTCATAAGTGCTCATGGCTCTTGTACAATGTCATAATTAATATTTACGCCGTAAGGCGTTTCCCTCTGAAATGAACTCCCCTGAATGTCTTCCTATCCTAATCTTAACCATTAGATCTATTGTTAGACGATTCAACAATTCTCTGTCGTCCAAATATCCATTAAAAAACAGTTATTAATGCGGCTCGTCCGTCTACCTAGCCAGTCCGTCCTGTGTTGCACGAGCTTTTTGGGCAGGAGGAAGGCCATGAGGAGATGGGGAGGGCTGCGCATTCTGGACTACCTGTCTGTTTAAGACCCTCAGTTCCCAAACCCCAATGTGGATTTCTTTTCAATATTTCCCCTGTGATCGAGTACATTGAAGATCAGTGAGTGACGGGCAGTACAGGGGCCGAAAGGACAATTTTCCTGCTTTTTCTTGTTTTTCTGGCAATGCAGATATCAGGCACTCGCAGGCCTTGCAGGGCATGGGCTTGTGTTGTTTCTCTATGACTGAGCGCAGGAGAGTAGATCTACAATTGTTAATTAATGGTAGGATCAAGATAAACAGTGGGTTTTTTTATCAGAAGAGGCAGATGGGTTAAATGTGGCTGACGTACAGACCAAGCTGAGAAAAGGATGATTTTTTCCTCTCATTTGAAGCACTGCCCATGTGAAAAGATTTGGCATTGTCACTACTCACAGTAGTTCAATTTCGATACCGTTTTCATGCTTTTGAGGGAATGTTGTTAGCTTTCTTTCATCTGGGAGAAAATCTGGCCATGGAAATTTCAGGCCTAGATCATACCTGTTATTTTGCTCTGCTTAATATTTTTCTTGCTGTTAGATCTTATTATCTGCTTCTTACTCAAATATTCAGGTTTCTATCACAGATCACATTTTATGAAGATGATGTAAGGTTTAAAATCTGATTGTGATGCAATTCACCCGATGCAGACCCCTACAGAGGTTGAGCTTTTCACTGAATATGGTGAAGCAAGTCACTACAAGATTCAGGAGGTTATAGGAAAAGGGAGCTACGGTGTTGTATGCTCTGCAATTGATACTCACACTGGGGAGAAAGTTGCAATAAAAAAAATAAATGATATCTTTGAACATATTTCTAATGCAACCCGGATTTTACGTGAATTAAGCTTCTGAGGTTGCTACGGCATCCTGATATTGTCAAAATCAAGCACATTATGTTACCGCCCTCTAGGTGGGAATTCAAAGACATTTATGTGGTATTTGAACTTATGGAATCAGATCTACACCAGGTTATTAAGGAAAATGATGACTTGACGCCAGAACATTATCAATTTTTCTTGTACCAGCTTCTACGAGCTCTGAAGTACATACATACTGGTAGCTTTCTTTCGCTAATATTCTTATTTCTAAATCAGTTGAAACTTTAAACCTGGGAAAGGGTGTATGCATGCTCATTGCTGACTATATTCACTAGATATATGGGCTGTTTATGTGAGTAGGCAATATTTGGTTACTGTTCTGTTAAGATTGTGATTTTTGTTTTTATTTTGCAGGGGTTTTGTCTAATTTTAATTTATTCTCACTATTTTTTAACGCATAATTACTGCGTGAAAATTAATATGTATGTATAGCGGCCAGCCTATTTCCTTTTTGCCTTCCTCCAGCTTTATAGATAAAACAATCTAAACCATGAGATCATTCTGTATACTCTTTTCTTTCTATGTATTTATGCATTACAGATGTATTGACAATCCAAGTGCAATATACAAGTTATTAAACAATAATTATTTTAATGATTTTCTGGCACATCAGCTATTTATACTCTTGATTGAAGTCCCTATCTAGTTCACCATGGTAATGTCCACTATAGGCAGAGGGGGCCCATTGTTGTTTTGTAATTGTTCACAAGTCTAAGGATCAGTTTTTTGACCACAATTTGACATATGTGGCCCGTTAACCCTCAAACCAGATTAGTTTGATTCAATGATTAGAAATCAATCCTTCAAAATAATGGTTGAATCTTCAAATGCTCAAATTTTCATCTGTAACTCTGCAAGAGTTAGTCAATTTGAGGATTCACAATTTTGATCTCTGTATTTGCCCCATGCATTGTATTTACAAATCATTTCAAGCAGTTGCACATTGCAATTGTGCTTTATTCACTTCCAAAAATATATATTTTAGTGTTTTGTGAAGTGCATATGCTTCTTTCTCGTTTGTGTACTAAAGGGTATCTGGTTTAGGACATCGATCCTGTTCAAATATTCCTGTTAAGTTTTAACTATGTTTTTAAGAATCTATTGTGACTGTGAAGCACCTTCCCATTTCAGGGAACTTAGTATGGAAGAAGAATGTGAATTCTATTCTCTAATTTGTCAACTTTATGTTCTTGTAGCAAATGTGTATCATCGGGATTTGAAACCGAAGAATGTTTTGGCAAATGCTGATTGCAAGCTAAAAATATGTGACTTTGGCTCAGCGAGACATGCCCACAACAATTTTCTGGACGGTATACTATTTTAAATCTATATTATACAGATCCAAATCTAACAAGGGAGCCACTGTCGTAGCGGTAGTCCCTACCGGAGTTGAGAAGTTGCAGATATGTAAAAAGTACATTGAATTATAGTGTCTTGCTCGAGAAAAGTGAAGTCTTTAGATTAACTGGATATGGAGATGTAGAGTGGGCAGGTTCAAGGGATGATTAGAAACAGATTCAGTCTTGGATGTACATTACCATTTAAAATTAGCAAGATACATTTAACAACTTCATTATTATCTCTTAATGCAGAGGACAACTCTGCAGCCCGCAATGAATGCAATACATGGAGGATAAATTTGAACATTGAGCATTCTCATAATAGGCTGGAACTTAGGAATTCAATTGGTCTCTCTCCACTTAGCGTATCATTGCATATGTGCTCTTGAGACTTAATGTTTGATCCATTAACGTTGATGGCTAATCTCTCACATTACTTAGTTAAATTGATATCAGGCTTTCAGGCAAAAGGGCCTGTGAAGAAAATGGGGAGAAAATTCGTGTTGTTCAACTATATTATTAGCATATATACATATGCACATTAGTGTTTGGTTTCATAGCTTCCACAGGGATATGGAATGCAGTAAACATACTACCTGAAACAATTTTCCAGCAATTTCTGGCAGCTAATTAACAATGTCGCTAAGCTAATTTCTTTCATGTCCGAGAATTCCTTCTGCTTTATTACTATATTTCACTGTGACCAATCTCAAGAGCCTTTTAGAACCAATCCAGTGTCTTCAACATCTCATGGCTTGGCCATCTATATAGGGAAAAACTGGCAAAGAAATATGTATTCTTTTAAGTAGAGTGACTGGAGTGCAGTTTTTAGGGGCAGCTTAATTGATGATAGTTTTGAAAATGAAGCCTTATGTATTAGTAAGTTTAAAATTTCTTGATATATTTTTGTTAGTACTTAATGAAGGGTTTTCTTTTCTGTATAAAGTGCTTTCTGTTTTAAGAAGGGGTATCTTTATATATAAGTACTTGGAGTAATAGTGGCAGTGACCCGAATCTATTGGTATCAAGTAGTAAACTGGCCCAATTGCAGATTTTTCTAGTCAAAAAAATAAAATAAATGATAAAATGACAATCTTGCAAACCTGGTCTACAGAAAAATCTTCCAACAATTTGGCACCCTAATTTCATCTTTCCAGGTGAAATGTTCAGTTGTGATGCCACTGGAAGTATAACAAACCCCTGTGGTTTGTCCAAGCCATAGAATCCATATTGTGTTGTTTTTGCAGCAGCATCTGAGAAGTATATGCCTCTACCAAACTGCACCCCAAATAAATATGTAGAAGCTCCTCCATATATATGTTACTTAAAATGCTTTGTCATGCATAATTAATAAGAAAATTACAAACCATGTATCCAGGTGCAGGGGCAGAAACTATTGCACCCAAAATAAATATGTAGAAGCTCCTCCATATATATGTTACTTAAAATGCTTTGTCATGGATAATTAATAAGAAAATTACAAACCATGTATCCAGGTGCAGGGGCAGAAACTATTGCAGGGAGCAAGTCGTTCTTCAAATGTCTTAAAAGGTTTCATGTCCTAGTTCCTACAAAATATCATGCTAATATTATGATCATAGTCTAGTGTTATCATATTTTCACTCGCAAGGAAATCCAGATGGTTCCTTACTTTGGTGGGATGAAATGTGATGAGATCCTTTATAAACCTGGAACTGTGACACTGCATATTCAATGTATATAAAATTAAGAGGAAAGAATGAGCATACCACACCACAACAGGACCTTGTTGGGCAACTTTGCAACTTCCTTGTAGGTAGGTCCGGAACCTTGAAGAGCGTAGATATTATGCATATTAACGCAAAAAAGTTGTGCAAGCAAATTTAATCTACAGGCTCATCATCTAATCAAGAGCAAAAGCTCAATCCAGTGAGCAAACAAAAAATACAGGTAGAAGCAGAATTTGGTACAGGGCATAACGGATTAAATCACCTCTTCTTTTATTTTGATTGGCTTGTAAGTCTTCTGCAAGTATTTCAGGATCATAATAGAATCATCATGGCCTCTCTCCATTGGGATGATAGAGCAGTCATGAAGAGACTTGGTGCCCGAATTATATAAATATATTTTGAAATAATCACATTGGATTTTCCCTTTCCCTCATTCCAGCAGGGAACAAATGCGATGAACAGGAGTCTTCAGCAGACAATAGGTATATATAGTCTTAATTAGCATTATGGGTAATGATTATCATTATTTCTTGATGATGTTTCTGCTATTGCTTCAAGTATTTTTCTTCAATTCAATACCAATACGAGGCACAACAAAAAGCAGGTACATGAAAAATCTGAACCATATTTATGAATCTGGATGAATCTTTAAACATTCTTGAAATTAACCAATATGTTAATTAAGAGATTGGCAATATTCTTGTAAAACTCCTTGAAGGCTTTTACAAAGGAAATAATCTTGCGCTTCAGAAATGGAAGCAAGTATTCATTTTTCGAAATGAAAATTCAACCACTAAAATTTCCTAACCAGATATCCTATGAACGTTGTCTGTATCTTGGTCTCCGCCCAAAGTTCTCTTGGATTTACTTCCCAAAGTTCTCTTCACTCTTCTTCTTAAATTTGGACACACAAAATGTGCCAAAGTGATTAAATGAATGCAATACATGGAGGATAAATTTGAACATTGAGCATCCTCATAACAGGCTGGAACTTAGGAATTCAATTGGTCTCTCTCCACTAAACGTGTCATTGCATATGTGCTCTTGAGACTTAATGTTTGATCCATTAACGTTGATGGCTAACTCTCACATTACTTAGTTAAATTGATATCAGGCTTTCAGGCAAAAGGGCCTGTGAAGAAAATGGGGAGAAAATTCGTGTTGTTCAGCTATATTATTATCATAGCTATATTATTGGCATAGATACATATGCACATTAGTGTTTGGTTTCATAGCTTCCATAGGGATATGGAATGCAGTAAACATACTCCCTGAAACACTTTTCCAGCAATTTCTGGCCGCTAATTAACAATGTCTCTAAGCTAATTTCTTTGTTGTCTGAGAATTCCTTCTGCTTTCTTACTATATTTCACTGTGACTAATCTCAAGATCCTTTTAGAACCAATCCAGTGTCTTCAACATCTCATGGCTTGGCTATCTATATAGGGAAAAACTGGCAAAGAAATATGTATTCTTTCAAGAAGAGTGACTGGAGTGCAGTTTTTAGGAGCAGCTTAATTGATGATAGTTTTGAAAATGAAGCCTTATGGATTAGTAAGTTTAAACTTTCTTGATATATTTTTGTTAGTACTTAATGAAGGGTTTTCTTTTCTGTATAAAGTACTTTCTGTTTTAAGGAGGGGTATTTTTATATATAAGTACTTGGAGTAATAGTGGCAGCGACCCGAATTTATTGGTATCAAGTAGTAAACTGCCCAATTGCAGATTTTTCTAGTCAAAAAAATAAAATAAATGATAAAATGACAACCTTGCAAACCTGGTCTACAGAAAAATCTTCCAACAATTTGGCACCCTAATTTCATCTTTCCAGGTGAAATGTTCAGTTGTGATGCCACTGCAAGTATAAGAAACCCTTGTGGTTTGTCCAAGCCATAGAATCCATATTGTGTTGTTTTTGCAGCAACATCTGAGAAGTATATTCCTCTACCAAACTACACCCCAAATAAATATGTAAAAGTTCCTCCATATATATGTTACTTAAAATGCTTTGTCATGCATAATTAATAAGAAAATTACAAACCATGTATCCAGGTGCAGGGGCAGAAACTATTGCGCCCCAAATAAATATGTAGAAGATCCTCCATATATATGCTACTTAAAATGCTTTGTCATGGATAATTAATAAGAAAATTACAAACCATGTATCCAGGTGCAGGGGCAGAAACTATTGCAGGGAGCAAGCCGTTCTTCAAATGTCTTACAAGGTTTCATGTCATGGTTCCTGCAAAATATCATGCTAATATTATGATCATAGTCTAGTGTTATCATATTTTCACTCGCAAGGAAATCCAGATGGTTCCTTACTTTGGTGGGATGAAATGTGATGAGATCCTTTATAAACCTGGAACTGTGACACTGCATATTCAATGTATATAAAATTAAGAGGAAAGAATGAGCATACCACACCACAACAAGACCTTGTTGGGCAACTTCGCAACTTCCTTGTAGGTAGGTTGGGAACCTTGAACAGCGTAGATATTATGCATATTAACGCGAAAAGGTTGTGCAAGCAAATTTAATCTACAGGATCATCATCTAATCAAGAGAAGAAGCTCAATCCAGTGAGCAAACAAAAAATACAGGTAGAAGCAGAATTTGGTACAGGGCATAACGGATTAAATCACCTCTTCTTTTATTTTGATTGGCTTGTAAGTCTTCTGCAAGTATTTCAGGATCATAATAGAATCATCATGGCCTCTCTCCATTGGGATGATAGAGCAGTCATGAAGAGACTTGGTGCCCGAATTATATAAATATATTTTGAAATAATCACATTGGATTTTCCCTTTCCCTCATTCCAGCAGGGAACAAATGCGATGAACAGGAGTCTTCAGCAGACAATAGGTATATATAGTCTTAATTAGCATTATGGGTAATGATTATCATTATTTCTTGATGATGTTTCTGCTATTGCTTCAAGTATTTTTCTTCAATTCAATACCAATACGAGGCACAACAAAAAGCAGGTACATGAAAAATCTGAACCATATTTATGAATCTGGATGAATCTTTAAACATTCTTGAAATTAACCAATATGTTAATTAAGAGATTGGCGATATTCTTGTAAAACTCCTTAAAGGCTTTTACAGAGGAAATAATCTTGCGCTTCAGAAATGGAAGCAAGTATTCATTTTTCGAAATGAAAATTCAACCACTGAAATTTCCTAACCAGATATCCTCTGAACGCTGTTTGTATCTTGGTCGCCGCCCAAAGTTCTCTTGGATTTACTTCCCAAAGTTCTCTTCACTCTTCTTCTTAAATTTGGACACACAAAATGAGCCAAAGCGATTATCCAAGCTAACTAGCATTGAGATTCTTGTCCATGGGTACCTAGAATAATTTGCTTAAATATTGACACTCAACCTAGTTGGGAAGAGTTGATGCATACTCCTCCCACTTGTTCAAATTCAGGGATGGCCAGGATGGTGGACACGAGCCAACACTTTTTCAGATTCAGTAGGTTAGATGCCACTTAAGCCACTAGCTGAAAACATGGTTTGACTTTTAAACGAGTTGATTTTACTAATTTTGGTCGAATTTGATCGCCTTACCAAGCATGCCAAGACTCACACAGTTTGAACAAGGCTTGGTGAATTTAATCAAACTTCACTAAGACTTGGTGGATTTGATCAAGGACCAGTGAGTTTGATCAAGCCCTCAATTACTCTGCTAGTTTGACCATTTTGACAGACTTTTCTAGAACCATAAATTCGTGCTTAACTAACATTGGCCTAGGCCTATCAGTTTTTCTATTATATTCCCCCATATTCTTACTCTTTAGCTTTTCTTCCCCAAATCTAGCTTATGTGACAATGCTGATGGTTTAAAATAAATATATGGCTCACCAAGAACCACAAGTATAACCTTTCAGAGATCTGCATCCCAGGGGTATGTGATTGAAGGCTACATATGACTGAAGCAGTAAACTAAAAAAAAAGAAGTAATTCGAATATCTTTATATGAATGATACAGTCCAATTATCTTTCAAACAATAATTATTGAAAGATATCTCGAGTGATATAAGCATAAGATCACTATCAATGCGCCTCAAAAGTATAATTCAATGGTGACAGATTGTAGAAGTGCCAGAGCCTATAATTTAAGAGTATTCTTTTCTTAATGTGTATTAAAAGTTTCACAGATTATTGATATAGACTATAAATCTATTTACACCTTAAGAATCAAGCCCAGTCCATGAAAATTGTCAGCCTTTCCATGTCACGATATATTGTGGCTTTGAAGCCAATTATCTGAGAAAAAAAGGATCTTGTATAGATAGGAAAAACACATTTATAAAAATTAACAATGAATACAACTAATAAATCTCGAGATATTGGTGTTTGTGAGTTCTGCCAGTTCTAATATTGTCAAAGAACTTCATCTTTAACCATTGCATTACAATATCACACCTGCAATGGAGTACTGTAGCTGTGCAGTTGACCTTAGCTGTGCGGCTGACCTTGTCTGTGCTGGCTATATAGAGAAACCAAAAGAATTTATCAAGAAAATGCCAATAAAAGCTGATGCTTCTATACGAGTTTGTTTCATGGTGCCTATAGAACAGATAAAAATATAGAGCTAAGAGAAAAGGCATGTCTGCCATTGATTCAGTGAATTTTTGAAGTTTGAAACCAAGTTGTTTCTCATGCAATAAAATATGTTTTCAATTGAACGGAGTTGCTAAAGGTTTGGCACTTTGGAAACAACATGAACTCGTGCTTTGGCACTTTGGATTGGTTGATTTTATTTTGTTGTTTTGTAATTGTTCACAAGTCTAAGGATCAGTTTTTTTACCACAATTTGACATATGTGGCCCGTTAACCCTCAAACCAGTTTAGTTTGATTCAGTTATTAGAAATCACTCCTTCAGAATAATGTTCAATCTTCAAATGCTCAGATTTTCATTTGTAACTGCAAGAGTTAGTTAGTCAATTTGAGGATTCACAATTTTTATCTCTATATTTGCCCATGCATTGTATTTACAAATCATTTCAATCAGTTGCACATTGCAATTGTGCTTTATTCACTTCCAAAAATATATATTTTTGTGTTTTGTGAAGTGCATATGCTTCTTTCTCGTTTGTGTACTAAAGGGTATCTGGTTTAGGACATCGATCCTGTTCAAATATTCCTGTTAAGTTTTAACTGCGTTTTTAAGAATCTATTGTGACTGTGAAGCACCTTCCCATTTCAGGGAACTTAGTATGGAAGAAGAAATGTGAATTCTATTCTCTAAGTTGTCAACTTTATGTTCTTGTAGCAAATGTGTATCATCGGGATTTGAAACAGAAGAATGTTTTGGCAAATGCTGATTGCAAACTAAAAATATGTGACTTTGGCATAGCAAGAGTTGCCTTCAATGACACGCCCACAACAATCTTCTGGACGATATACTATTTTAAATCTATATTATACAGATCCAAATCTAACAAGGGAGCCACTGTCGTAGCGGTAGTCCCTGCCGGGGTTGAGAAGTTGCAGATACGTAAAAAGTACATTGAATTACAGTGTCTTGCTCGAGAAAAGTGAAGTCTTTAGGTTAACTCGATATGGAGATGCAGAGTGGGCAGGTTCAAGGGATGATTAGAAACAGATTCAGTCTTTGATGTACATTACCTTTTAAAATTAGCAAGAAACATTTAACAACTTCATTATTATCTCTTAATGCAGAGTACAACTCTGCAGCCTGCAATGAATGCAATACATGGAGGATAAATTTGAACATTGAGCATCCTCATAACAGGCTGGAACTTAGGAATCCAATTAGTCTCTCTCCACTAAGCGTGTCATTGCATATGTGCTCTTGAGACTTAATGTTTGATCCATTAACGTTGATGGCTAATCTCTCACATTACTTAGTTAAATTGATATCAGGCTTTTAGGCAAAAGGGCCTGTGAAGAAAATGGGGAGAAAATTCATGTTGTTCAGCTATATTATTAGCATAGATACATATGCACATTAGTGTTTGGTTTCATAGCTTCCACAGGGATATGGAATGCAGTAAACATACTACCTGAAACAATTTTCCAGCAATTTCTGGCAACTAATTAACAATGTCGCTAAGCTAATTTCTTTGCTGTCTGAGAATTCCTTCTGCTTTCTTACTCTATTTCACTGTGACCAATCTCAAGAGCCTTTTAGAACCAATCCAGTGTCTTCAACATCTCATGGCTTGGCTATCTATATAGGGAAAAACTGGCAAAGAAATATGTATTCTTTCAAGTAGAGTGATTGGAGTGCAGTTTTTAGGGGCAGCTTAATTGATGATAGTTTTGAAAATGAAGCCATATGTATTAGTAAGTTTAAACTTTCTTGATATATTTTTGTTAGTACTTAATGAAGGATTTTCTTTTCTGTATAAAGTACTTGCTTTAAGAAGGGGTATCTTTATATATAAGTACTTGGAGTAATAGTGGCAGTGACCCAAATCTATTGGTATCAAGTAGGAAACTGGCCCAATTGCAGATTTTTCTAGTCAAAAAAATAAATAAATGATAAAATGAAAATCTTGCAAACCTGGTCTACAGAAAAATCTTCCAACAATTTGGCACCCTAATTTCATCTTTCCAGGTGAAATGTTCAGTTGTGATGCCACTGCAAGTATAAGAACCCCTTGTGGTTTGTCAAAGCCATAGAAT
>APFE031064892.1:0-10065 GCA_000404065.3 Pinus taeda
TATTAATAACATGAATTAAATAATGATAATGATTATTGTAATAGTGTTACAAAATAGTAAAACATAAAACAAACAAACTATATAGTAATAACATGAATTTAATACTGTTAATGATTAGTATAATGGTGCTACAAAATAGTGAAACATAAAACATAAAACAAACAAACAATATAGTAATTACATGAAATAAAATTATTAATATAGTAATAACATGAATTAAGTGATGATAATTATTACTATAATATGTTAAAAATAGTAAAACATAAAATAAGACAACAAGAAATAGTAATATATGAATTAAAATTATTAATATAGGCAATAACATACATTAAATAATGGTAAAATTTTTATAATAAGTGTTACAAAATAGTAAATCATATAAACATAAAAAAAGCAAACAATATAGTAATAACAATGAATTAAAATTATTATCAATTAGTAACGTGAATTAAAAAATTATAATAATTAGTATAATAGTGTTACAAAATAGTCTTACAATATAGTAAAACATAAAACATAAAACAAACAAAACACTATAGTAATAACATGAAAATTAAAATAATTATAATGATTAGTATAATTATGTTAAAAAATATTGTTACATAAAACATAAAACATAAAACAAACAAACAATACAGTAATAACATGAATTAAATAATTCTAATGATTAGTGTAATAGTGTTACAAAATAGTGCTATAATATAGTAAAACATAAAACATAAAACAAACGAACAATATAGTAATAACATGAATTAAATAATAATAATGAATTAAATAATGATAATGATTAGTATAATAGTGTTACAAATTGTAAAACATAAATTAATTAATGATAATGATTAGCATAATAGTGTTGAAGGGACAATGCCTCTTATAACATAAATTGCATCACTTTGAAAGGATACTGCCTGTATGAATAAGCATGTCCACTATGACATTAGGTTGCCTCCATCACTACGAACTAGACTGGAGCATCCTGCCACTGTAAATTCATATGATTTGTAATGGTAGGTAGTCAGCAAGTGAAAGTGGAACATCAACATCCCACTGGGTTACCACTTGCCTATTCGTGAATGGAAGTGGGAAACAATCACGTTGGACTTTATTATAGGTCTGCCTAGAACTAAAAAGAAAAATGACCCTATTATGGTTGTAGTTGACAAATTAAAAAAGACCTTTCATTTTATACGAATGAAATCCACCTATAAATCTATTCAAATTTCTTATATATTTATGAAATAAATATTCAAGTTACATGGGATACCAAATGTGGTAATATCTAATTGGGATTTCAAGTTTACATCTTCATTTTGGAAGAATCTTTTCTCTATTTTGGGTACACAAATTGAATTTAGCATACCCTATCACCCTCAAAAGGATGGGTAGACTGAGAGATCCAACCAGGTGTTGGAAGATATGTTAATAATGTTTTTGATGCAACATTCAAGTAAATGGGAGGATTACCTCCATCTGATTGAATTTTATTATAACAATGATACCATGACTCCTTAGGAATGATCCACTTTGAGGCATTGTATGGGAGGAAATGTAGGATACCCATGGACTAGGGCAGCCCTGTCAACAAATTGGCATTAGGTCCTAACATGCTAACCGAAATGGAGCAAACAGTTGAAAAGGTTGGTCATAATTTGAAGGCTTCTACGTATAGGTAAAAATCTTATATAGATAACAAAATAACCTAAAAAGAGTTTAAGTAAGACGATCATGTATATTTACGAATCAAGACAATGAAATGTACTCTATAGTGGAGCAGATGTGCTAAATTAGCACCTCGGTACTACAGTTCCTTTCAAATATTGGAATGAATTGGGCCAATAGAATACAAACTTTTGCTGCCAAGCCATATCCACATTCACAAAGTCTTTCATGTCTCTCTACTAAAAAGGTATTTGTACTATTCTAAGCATAGAATTAACTGGGACAATGTACAAGTAATTTAAGTAGTGAATTAAATTCTTGTGCATAAAAATATGTATATATACGTATCAAGTTTCAAAATAAAATGATAATAATTCATCATGGTGGGCAGGTTGAACCAGAAGGAAAATTCCTAGAAGATCCTCTTTGTATTCTCTATCACAGAGAAACAACATTACATAGACGAGTCATCACCTAGGTTAAAGTGCAATGGAAGCACTATGGCCGAGGGGAGGCTACCTCGGAGTACGAGGATGTTATCTATAAGGCTTATCATGCTTTATTTTAATGAGTTATAATGAACACTAGGGACAGTGTTCCTCATAAGAGGGGTTATATGTAACACCTTGAATGACATGTACATGTTATAGTACTGATTATTGTTTTACTTTTATATTTCATTGTTATATTCTGTTCCAAAAAAAACATCAAGGAAATCATGACTAAATTTGCCAAGTGACTTTAGAATGATATGTGAAATAAATAGATATATTTCTAGAAATGAAAATTTGGTTACATAAACCTCCTAAGACATTTATTTGTTGTTACACACCCTTTCCCCAAGAGGAGAGATTCGAGAAGGCATTGGGAAAGAAAAGGAAGGGGATTGAGAAGGAAAGAGATGCCAAGTAATCCAGAGAACCTCCTTGAGCTAGGTGAAACAAACCAGTGGCAGCCTTGGACACAACCCGAGAAGGTTTAAAATCAAAACTGAACTATAGTCATGAGATTTCAAAGTTACTCAATCCACCCAGTGTATACCAATTTTTAGAGAAGAAGAGATCAGGGGAGGCTCTGTAAATCATAGCTAGACTCATGGTTGGATGGAGAGATCTTCTAAGGAAAAAAAAACTAACAAAACGAAAGGAAACGTATACGTATCTAAATATTTTTTTAGAATTTATTCAAATTGTTTATGCAGATTGTGAATATGGGATAAAGATCAAACTGAGAGAATTGTTCTACCTTTTATTCTTAAAAAGAAGAAAATTTGTAGAACATGACTCTGGATAGACGACAACAACCAAGTTGTTCATGAACTTGAAGTTTTTGTTTTATTTTTGTAGCCTATTCCTCTACTAGAATTTACAAAAGTATAGATTATAGGCTTTGAGAGAAATCTACAGGTGTCTTAAACTGAAATAACAAATACATGTATGATAATGATGAATTAAACAACAATAGAAGAATCCCATTTTGTTTAATCTGAAATAATGAATATATGTATCATAATGAGGAAGTAAACAACAGTATAATAATTCCATTTTTTTAAAAGGACACTAAAAGGTGATACTCCAAGTTAAATGATAGAAGGAATAAATTATAGGTTGGTTCGTACTGACAGCTGAACATAATCAATATTACACAGTGGAACAATGTTATCAAAATACATGTCTTTTTTCATAATCAAGGAAATTGGGAAAATAAAAACAATTTCATTTAACTTGGAAAAAAGGTTTAACAGAATATCAGTTGTTCAAGGAAATATATCACGACATGTCGACTAGTATTCCTTAGGTATTCGATAATGACACACATTAAAATATGATTAGAGAGAGTTCTACTCTAAGACTAGAATCATACAGTTGAGAATAATATAATGTTTAAATTGTCACCATAACTCAACAGAATTAGTTTATATAGCAAATCTGGGTGCATATTCCCTAAACCAAACTCCTAACAATGCCCAGAATACCCATCCATGCTATGAAAATAAAATCATAAATAATAATGCATAATGAAACTAAAATAGAGAAGTTAAAAACAAATGAATCAAATGAAACCCAAATATTTTTTCCTTCTTATTTAAGATTTTAATAATCCATTGAAACAAAGTATAACTCCTATTTCTCCCTTCCCATTTTGTGAAAATTAAAAAGGAAAAATGAAAACAATTATAATGCTTCCACAAATGCAAGAAAACTTTAATCTTAGAGTAAATTGGTCTAACTAAAAATTGATTGCCTCTGCACATTAGGCCATAAAAATCCATTGGCAAAGATGAGATATGCTAGCTCAAAAATCTCATTCTATAACATCAACTAACAATAGTACGTGGAGGTTTTCTAGAATTAATATAATAAAAATATCAGAAACACATATAACAATACTACTCTAAATAATAAACAAATGGAACAAAGAAAAAAATATATAGCAAAAAAGACTAAAAAGCACATGCAAATTCCAAAGAATTTTACTTTTAAATCTTATTGTGAATTTATAAATCCATACCTTGGCCACATAAACACCACTACAAATAATGGAGAAAGGCTTTAGCCATAGGTCATTACCCAGGCCCAGGAGAAAGGCTTCATCTAAATCTAAATAGATAGACAAATACATGTTATATGCTTTAAAAAAGTGTTCAACCCACATAAGCTATTGTAATGGTTGTATCCACCACTACTTAAAAAGCTTTTAAAATCCTCTCTTTTTTCTTTTTTATATGTTTTTAAGTGCTTGTATAACAACTCACCGATTTACTTTTGCGCATTCTTCATTTGCTCACTATTGTTTTTTGTTTTTATTTTTGTCTTCTTTTCATAAATTTTTGAAAATGTTTTACTTCTTTTTTTTCTAAAGTTTTTAAGTGGCTTTATAACAACTCATACATTGGCTTTAAGGCCTTCTTCATTTTATCACTATTGTTTTTAGTTTTTGTTTTTGTTTTGTTTTACTATTTTTTTTTATAAAAGCCATTACCTCAAAAATCGAAGATCAAGGGAACCAAAGATCAAAGATCAAGGGGAAAGAAGGATCGAGGGTACAAAGGATCGAGGGAGCAAAGGAAAAGATTTGAGTCAAGTGATGTGTTGAATTCTACATCTACAGAAAAAACATAAAGGTTGGGAGGGTTGAGGGATGTTTGGTTGGAAGGTGGGGTTATGGGGCTCTCTTATAGTTAGTAGGCTGAACCCGACCGAATGCGAAGGGAGTAAGAGTAGGCGGATCATCATTCATCAAGATTTCCCATAGGCCAGGACCTTTCTATATCTCTAGCCAAAAGCTGGAAATTCAGTTGCTTACTGTCCTACCTTTAGTCTAGTCGGCTCTACTCCTACTGTTGTGGGATCGACTAAAATTGCTTTTGAATCTCACAAAGTCTCCTTTCCCCCAGAGGGTAAATCAATACAATTGTTGGCCTTATTAATAATTACTCGTATTCATAGTCAACGCGCTTGCTTGTGAGCTTCTATGTATAATTTAACACTAATGAAAGGACATGTTCCTATATCTAACATAAGCTCGTGATGCTTACTTATATGTATTACTCATCTAACTTGGATAGGTAGTACTAAACCCATATAGTGTAGAGAGTTAGATTAGGCTTGTACAATGAGATGTATATCTCTAGTACTGGTATATCCCTATGAATCCCGTGCTGAGCTAACTAAGAGCTCATATCATCTTAGTAGTACCATTGCTTATCCCTTATTGTATCGTAGCTTGTCTTATGCTATCTCTTATTCGCTATGTCTAGCTCAATGATCCATCATATAAAGCTCCTCGGGATTGGTATATATTAGTAATGCCTTTTATTACCCTTGCACAAGAATAGTAGTGCACATACTATTCTAATCATTAGTAAGCTCCAGCTTATACCTCATTTCATCCTGCTTAACTATCCCTGGTATCACGTATATGTATATTACGTAAATACAATACATCTTATATCACTACTATCCTAGTAAGTAGAGTAAGCATAGTAGAAGCTTAGTAGTCCATGGAGTAACAACCATGATACTTATGGAAATACAAGAAATTGGAACGTAATATGATAGTACTGCTCTTTATAGTATTACAGCTTATTTGGTTAACTAGTATGATATCCATATGTAACTGGTGTCAATACTATATGGTTTAAGAAAGGTATATAGCTTAGTTTCATCAAGTAATCATCACATATCTTTTAGGGTGGCATGGTACCTTAGTAGGGTAGCTTAAATATGGGTAATACTTCACAAGCCAGCCCTAATATGGGTTACGGGAATTTCAGCCCCACCACCCCACCTTCCATCCAAACATCCCTCAACCCTCCAAACCTTTATGTTTTTTCTAGAGATGTCGAATTCAGCACATCACTTGACTCAAATCTTTTCATTTGTCCCCTTGATCTTCAATCTTTGGTTCCCTTGATCTTCGAATATTAAAGGAACCAAAGATCAAAGATCAAGGGGACAAATGATCGAGGGAACAAAGGAAAAGATTTGAGTCAAGTGATGTGCTGAATTCTACATCTCTAGAAAAAAACATGAAGGTTTGGAGAGTTGAGGGATGTTTGGTTGGAAGGTGGGGTGATGGGGTTGGCCGAATTTTAGACCTTGCCTGGCCGGATGATAGAGATTTGTGGATGAACCGAATCTCTTTTGAAAGCCAGGTAGGGTCTAAAATTTGGCCAGCCCCATCACCCCACCTTCCAACCAAACATCCCTCAACCCTCCAAACCTTTATGTTTTTTCTAGAGATGTAGAATTCAACACATCACTTGACTCAAATCTTTTCCTTTGTTCTCTTGATCCTTCGTCCCATCGATCCTTTGTCCCCTTGATCTTCGATCTTGGTTCCCTTGATCTTCGATTTTTGGTGTAATGTAAGTCATTACCCCAAATCATTAAGCACGTTGTAGGGGTAACTGTTCCAACCGCCCTTTCTGTATTAAATTCTACGATGTTGGATTTCATCACCAACTAGTGTTTTTGATACAGAATGTTACTATTTGTGTGTGGTTTGAACTATTATATTTTTTACGTGTGTGATTCAATTCTTTGGTTCTTTAGAGACTTTAGGTGGTTTTAATGAGATTTTATTTGTTTGCATGTCAATAATTAAATATTTAATCATGGCTGAATTACCGAGACAATCCCGTAGACTTCAGGGGCAACCTACCGAGTATACACCAAGCCAGCTTGAAGGGCTATGAGCTCTTGTATCACCTAGGGACAGTAGATTTGGGTCACCAGAAGCCGAAGAGTCTTCCTTAATTATTAATCCTAATTATCAAGTATAGACAACGGATTATATTTCTGAGCCAATTTCACTTTCCGAAGTTACTGATAGTTTTTCTCCTACTAGTGAATTAGCTGAAGAACCTGAAATTTCTGAGCCTGAAATTGAACCTGCTCCTACTCCATCTTCAGGATTTGCTTCTCCAACTTCTAGTGGTCCTGGTTCACCCAGGGTAGGAAGTATCATTACCCAAAATCTTCCTTCTGGACTCATTTCTATTGAAGAACTTGTTAGTCTAGACAAAGTTATAACTCTCCCCGAAAATCAACCGACTTTAGAACTTACAGAGCGTGAATCAATTTTCTATAGTCCTTTTAGGAGTGATGCTTGGTATATATCATTCACAAAATTTTTAGAAAAACCAAGTCTTAGTTTTTCACCACCTCAAATTCCTTTTCATCTACGCCTAGAGGTTATTATCCTCCTTTGAATATGTCGAGATGGTCATCCATGTTTTCCCAAACACAAGAAACATTTTTATATGGCAGCCCTTCTATTCCTTCGGGGTATCAGTCACTCACTAGGAATTTTTCAAGAGCATCTCCTCAACCAATTGAACATGAGATATCAACTGGTAATAAAGGAACTCAAGCGTTGAGCATAGAGGAAATTCTTATGATGTCTAGTACTATTCCAAACCCACAACCTCAAGGTAGTCAATTATTGCTTGGGGGGAAACCTCAAGGTAGTCAGTTATCACCTAGGGGCAACCCCAAGGTAGTCAGTTACCGCCAGGGGGGCAACCTCAAGGTAGTCAGTTACCGCCTGGCGGACAACCTCAAGGATAAGACATATCGTTAGGATAGTACATACCTCAAGGTCAACCCTAGACTCAGTACATACCTCAATGTCAACCCCAGTATCAATATATACCTCAAGGTCAACCCCAGTTTCAGTACGTGCCTCAAGGTTATCAACCTCAAAGTCAGTACCCAACTTAAGGTTTCCAACCACCTTCTGGTCAACCATTTGTATAAGGAACTAGAAATGTACCTCTCAATTATCAGCCCTATGCTCAACCTGGTTATGGTCCTCAATATGCTCAACCTTTTATGGGTATATACCCCAGAATGAACATGGTGTGGGATCCATCTCAACAGACTTTGCAGCCGAATGTGTAGTTATCAAGTCAACCTGGACAACCTTTAGTTTTTGATCCAACCCAGCAACCTATCCAACCTACTGTTCAAACTTTTGCGCTTGGTGTAGTTCATCATCCTGGGTCTAAATCACCTCGAACTCTGCCTCAAACTGTTGTTGCAACTACTGCAGCTTCTGTTCAATCCACTCCACCTACTTCTGGAGTATCGATAGCTTCAGCTTCTACTATTCCTACTTCAGTGCAAACTCCTCAAGCCTCTTTACCACAGTCATGACCTATAGTTCATACTTCGATTTAGATGCCTGTAGGACAACCTGGTCCAAGTACGGTGTCACAAGTCAACCACAATACACTTATCAACCATACTAGGGACAGTATCAATTTAGTCCTATCGTGCAAAACCCAGTTTATCAGTATCAGTCGTACCCTGGCTATACTTATCAGCAACCTCAACAACCCCAGTTTGGTCTGGTTAATCTTGGTTTTCCAGAAGGATATAATATTCCCAATGCAAATCCAATTCTAGGTTATCCTGAATATCCTCCTCCTGGAGCTGGTCTTGTTACCCAAGGTTTTTGAGACCCTAACCGTCAGTTATCTTTTATTGCAACTTTGGATTTACCTACTTTGTCATGCCTTATGAACGATCCAATTAACTATCTTCCGTATTGGCCGCCAATGCCTAATAAGTTACCTAGTGATATCCTGAAGTTTGAGGGTAAGTCAGGAGAAGATCCATCAAATCATGTGATGACTTATCACCTCTGGTGTGCATCTAATTCCATTATCGATGATTCAATTCTCTTACGTCTTTTTCAACGCACTTTGATTGGTCTTGCTGCCGGATGGTACATTGAGTTACCATGAGGCTCTTTTTATAGTTTTAGTCAGTTAACCACTTCTTTCTTAACTCATTTTTAGTTGCCTGTCAGATACGACAATGGCGCAGAATTATTAACTTCATTGAAACAGTCAACATCCACATATATTTCAGATCATATTCATGAATGGCGACATAGACGACGTTTAGTGAAAGTTTCTATTCTGGATCAAATTTTAGCAGGATGATTCGTTAAATCATTATTACCTAAAATCACTGAAGAACAAGTAATTTCTCAGGCTCAGTACCTTTACCTTGTCTATATGCCGTTAGGTACCTTATATGAAAAAATCCTCGACCTTCCAAAACACAATCAAATAATTGCAGATGCTTCGGGTCTCATGTCACTGATGGTATGATCGGTTTAGTTAGTACCAAAAGTAAGAAGAAATCTTCGAAGGATTCTTCTCCTATTATAACTTTACCAGATTCCTCGACTGAAGACTCTTCCGCTGAAATTCCTGCCGATATCCATGTCATAGAATCATCTACGGCCAAATCAAAATCTGGTCATAAAATGAAGGGGAAGAAGAAAAATAAACAAATCTCAAAAGAGAAATCAGATAAAAATGAATCTAGTGACAAAATTCTTAATATAGTAATAACATGAATTAAATATTGATAATGATTAGTATAATAGTTTTACAAAATAGTAAAACATAAAACATAAACAAACAAACAAACAAACAATACAGTAATAAGATGAATTAAAATTATTAATATAGTAATAACATCAATTAAATAATGATAATGATTAGTATAATAGTGTTACAAAATACTAAGATATAAAACATAAAACAAACAGGCAATATAGTAATAGCATGAATTAAAATTATTAATATAGTAATAACATATATTTAGTAATGATAATGATTAGTATAATAGTGTTACAAAATAGTGTAACATAATAGTGAAAGATAAAACAAGCAAACAAGAAAACAATATAATAGTAGTGTTACAAAATGGTAAAACATAAAACATAAAACAAACAAACAATATACTAATAACATGAATTAAATTATGATAATGATTAGTATAATAGTGCGACAAAATAGTGTAACATAATAGTAAAACATAAAAGATAAAACAAACAAACAATACAGTAGTAACATGAAATAAAATTATTTATATATTAATA
>APFE031064900.1:4605-14731 GCA_000404065.3 Pinus taeda
ATGTCATAACCTAGACTATTGTATATATTTTATTTACCATAGTTAAAATAAAATAGAATATTATCTGTCGTATAAACTTATGTTTTCTTTTCAGTAAATGGACATAAATAAGTAAAAAATGATTCCCTAGTAACCAGGGCATCATTTAACTTCTCAAGAGAGAAGTTAAGACATGGATTAAAAAAAACGATTGCAAACCCTAACTGCCTTTTTCCTCAACCGTGGAATGGTTTCTAGGAAAAGGAGGAGGGAAAGAAAGGGAACTGTGTTGTAGAGGACAGGAAGTAGGAGAAGGGAAGGGGTCTTACCATGTCTAGTGAGGATCAGATGGTAAGGGCGCAGAGCGCGTGAAAATAGCATAGACAATAGTCTTTGAGCAGGCTAGGGGGGAGACTGGTATTGAAAGACAGTCTCAAAGTCAGGTGGATGAATAGCTACAAAAAGCAGTGGTGGCCTTAACCAGGAAATAGAAAGAGGAGGAGTACTTACAGAAGGCGACCCAGGTATCTGGCCCTAACTTGAACTCCATGGTTAACTCTCTATGTCTAAATAATTTTCTTCTCTGAGTTTGCAACTAGAATATGTTGGTAATTTGGGCGTTGAGAGTATTAGGTAAGGCTGCCAAAAGGATTTTGCCATGGAGAGTTTTACCTCATGTAATAACCAATTTTCAAGAAACAGAGTATAAAAAGGAAATGAAAACCTAAGAAAGACAGCAAAAATGTGGACAACTCCGTAAGGGTAAATTACTAAATGAAATATGAAAAAAAGTTGTACCTGAATATAGAAGTGTGTAGAGCCTTGATTTAAAAACCAGTACTATTCCCCAGTGGCTTGAAAAATTTGGATCTACAACAAAAAGATAGGAAAATGAGAGGGAAAAATGAATTCTTGTTACCCAAAGTCATTAAATTGTAATTATCAAAATTGTGAAGTTAATACAAAAAGGAAAATGAGAACCGAGTTCGGATCTTAAATTACATCATGGAATGTGGAACAACCTCCTTCTATACGAGTAACAAAGATCTTCTAGAATGCATGAACAAGCACGTGAATATAAACATGTATGTGGTAGATAACCAGTTACGGCACGCAAGGAGGGTTTCGAATTTTATATGAATCTAGAAGCTTCAAAGAACAGAGGGCTCAATAGTCAAACCCTGTAGGTCATAAACCACCTTGAGAGAGAGAAAACCCTCTTGGTGGTGAAACCTTGGGGTTTAGCATCCGAGAAACAGTTTTCATGTAGGGAATTAGAAAATTACGGAAAACAAGTTATATTGCTTCTCTGTAAAAGACCCGTATGTTCAAAAAAAATATGCACACAGTAAAGAAATAGCCCAGAACTCTATTGCAGATATAGAAAAACTTTGCATCAAACATTCAAGCTATAACTAACGAGCGGAGTTTGGTGCAGGCTGGGGCCACAATTCAAACTTAAAGAAATTCACAGCCATTTATCAAACAAATATTCCTTTAAACTTAGGACCGATACTGACATATTTCTCATACCAGAACAAACGAGGGACCAAGTTTTTCCTACAACATAGGTATTATTCCAAAAGACTAACGAATGTCCAAAAAAACCAAAACTGTAAAATATGTATGGCAGAAAAAATGGTCAATTGAAGTGAACAACATCCTCTATTTCCTGCCAGAACAACTATAACAAATAATAGAGCTACAGCCAGTCTCAAATCTGGAAAAACCTCAATTCACGAAAAACGAATAGCAAGAGAGCTACTCAGTTCAAGAGCAAAAGTAGGCTTGGAAAGATTAACCAATGTGAGGCCACCTCATGCCCATAATTATTACAACTGGCTAAAAACCATTAAAACCCTAACCTTAACTAAATTGAGAAGCTGATTAAGGGGAAAAACATCACATAGTTGTGGAGAGCTTAACCAGGCCTTAGGCTTTCATTTCCAGCCAAGGTAAGCTCTTACCCGTAACAGGTGAAGTCTACCACTGTAGATGCATCATTTCCCAAGCAAGTCGAGCCAAGCCGAACCGAACAACCTACGTAGTAAATTCATTCCACAAGAGACTGGTTAGAGCATCTTGTAGGTTTGAAAGCCCTCAACTGCTAGAAGTAAGGAATCAAAACAAAAAAATGAGGAACGAGCAGGCAAAAAAAAAAAAGGAAAATAGTTTACCCGTAACAAATTAGACCACTGCCAGACCATGAAGATGGACCTGAGCAGACATCATCCAAGGAATTTTCAACATATCCCAAGAAAAGAGTTGTGGTATGTAATGACCACATCAAAGCAGGTTTCTCTGGAGGGATACATAGCCAAATGAGAACAATCCCGTAGCAATGCGAGGATGAGGAAAACCTTGAGATAGGCACCACCATAGGATCATAAGAGGTGAGCTGCACCATCGATCTAGGTGGGGTTCCTGAGTGGAGCTGGTGAGACCGGATGGTGCACCCAAGCCATGTACAGGACAACGCAGGCATAATTAACAACACACTTATCTGGCATGGCTTGCCACATGATGGAAGCAACGAGATATCAGTTAAAAATTAAATACAAGCAGTATGATTCACACTCCAATAAACAACCCTTTGACGTTCACTGAAAACTACTTATGTTGAGACCAATGCAGTTGTAATGATGGTAAATTCTAGAGCTGCGTAAAAACCAAATAAAGGGGAATGGTAGGCCAGCTCAGCAATACATATTAACTCCCTTGTATGCGGTTGTAAATTTAATTAAATTTTTTTTTATGGTGGTGACATTACAAGTTGTATCAGAGCCAAGCTACGAAAACTGTGGCCTCTGGAAATTGAAAAAAAAACTGTCAATAGACTATACATTTACAACTTATTTTATCTCTAATGAGTAAACAGAAATAGATAATTTGATAACCCTTCCACTGTTACTTGTTTTGTGGTAAGCACAGGAAAATAGAGGACTGACCATATGAGGGGAACAGACAGTGCGTCATATAGGTTTGTGGTGGGTCAAGGACCTGCAGCGGGTCCTGGAAATAGTCCTGAATTATGGGTATAGCTGGGTGAGGAGGCGTACAATACCAATCTGGCAATTTTGGAGATAGTACAAGAGCTGAAGAATGAAATGGCATGATTACAGGGAAAGGCCACCTTATGGTGGGAGGAGGTTAAGATGGTAAAAGGATTGAGCGAACAGAATAGATCACTTGGGAGAAATTTCAAAGATACTTTAAGGAAAGGTACGTGACTGAGCGCTTCTATGATGAGAAGGCAAGGGAATTTCACGACCAACATTTGGGGCAACAAAATATGGACGAATTTATTACTCGTTTTACTTCCTTACTCCGTTATGTGCCTTATATATGGAATGAGAAAGCTAAAGTATAGAGGTTTGTTAGTAGTTTACCCATAAGAATGAGGGAAATAATTGAATTTGACAACCCAAAGATGATGGATGAGGCTATACGCAAAGCCCGAATTTGCTACCAGCAGAGTAAGTAGAAGGGAGAGACCCTGGGTAAGAAATGGGTCGATAAGAGAAACAACAAGCTGGTTGGTGGTACTAAAGGTAATCATGGTGGAGGTAATAAAGGATTCGCCAAAGGACAAATCAGCAGAAACTCACAAAAGAATTCGCTCTGATCAAAGCCACCAAATGAGTCCAGAACCAATGATCAACCTGGGAAAAGAGACAGTGAAGGGACAGCAAGGCCCCCAGTGGAATGTTGGGGTTGTGGTGGACCCCATTATGTGAAAAACTGTCCTCAGCGAAAAGGAACCAAACAAGTTTCCCAGGTCTACGAAGCCTCTATAGTTGGTGATGTATGATAGAGTTTGCCAAAGATTAATGCAACTTTGGAAGATCGCGAGGCGGAGTACTAGCCGACCATGGTGGAATTTGAAGGTAAACTCTTAGACCTTGTTGTAACTGTTTTAATTGACCCTGCTGCAACATTAAGTTATATTAGTCCTAGAATTGTAGAGCATTGTAAGTTGCAACATGTTAAGTTCAAGGACACTTAGCTAGTTCAATTGGCAACAGGGGCAAAAAGCCGGGTAGTGGCTAAGGTCAAAAATTGCCCTTTAAAAATAGTAGGACAGTCAGTGACAACAAATTTAAATGTGTTTCCCCTTGGCTCATACGACATATTGATTGGTATGGACTGGTTAGAAAAAAAATGGTCCATAATTAATTGTAAAACCAAGACTATCAGTTATAAGGATGAGCTTGGAATAAAATAAGAAATGCAGGGAATTAAGCGTCCAGTGAAGATTTGTCCCATAACTGCCTCACAGTTAGCAAAATGCATCAGTAAACGTTGTTAGATTTATGCCATCCAAATGGGGTATGCAAATTAAAAAGATAAAATAGCCACATTGGAGAATATTCCTATGATACAAGAATTTGTCGATGTGTTTCTAGAAGAGATTCCCGGACTGCCTCCCAAAAGAGACATATTTTAGCATTGAACTGGTGCTAGGAATAGCCCCAGTCTCGCGAGCACCCTACAGAATAATCGTACTAGAATTGATGGAACTGAAGATGCAATTACAGGAGATGTTGGACAAAAAGTACATTCGCCCCACTGTGTCCCCTTTGGGAGCCCCAGTATTGTTTGTTAAGAAAAAAGTTGGGACTCTCTGCATGTGTATGGATTATCGTCAACTAAACAAATTGACAATTAAAAACAAGTACTCCCTACCCCACATTGATGAACGGTTTGACCAAGTGAGAGGGGCAATAGTTTTCTCGAAGATTGATTTACGTTCAGGGTATCACCAAATCCGAATTAGAGAGGAAGACATAGCTAAGACAAATTTTAGAACTTGGTATGGCCACTATGAGTTTGTGGTGTTACACTTCGAGTTGACCAACGCCCCTGCCGCCTTTATGTGTTTGATGAACAATGTGTTTCATCAGCATTTGGATAAGTTTGTGCTGATCTTTATTGACGATATATTTATTTACCCTCGACTATGGAGGAGCATCGAGAGCACCACATGTTGGTATTGCAAACCCTCTAAGAACACCAATTATACGCTAAGTTTAGTAAATGTGAATTATTTAAAGAGTAGATATATTATTTGGGTCATATCATCACTAAAGATGGGATCGCCGTGGATCCTGAAAAGATGAGGACCATTATGGAATGGCTAGTACCCAAAGATGTGGCCGACATCCGATCTTTCATGGGATTGGCAGGCTATTATAGAATGTTTGTAGAGGGATTTTCAGAAGTAGCTTACCCAATCACATCCTTACAGAAAAAGGGAAGGACCTTCAGGTGGACACCTGAATGTCAACGAAGTTTCGAGCAACTCAAATATTTACATACCACAACACCTATTTTAAGTATAGCCGATCCTAGTAAATATTATGTGGTATGCATTGATGCAAGTAAGGAAGGGTTAGGAGGTGTGCTAATGCAGGAAGGAAAAGTGATAGCGTACGAATCAAGGAAGTTGAAAGAGCATGAGCAGAAATATTCTGCTTACGATCTAGAGTTGGAAGCTATGATTCACACCCTGAAATTGTGGCGACACTATCTTCTGGGAAGGAAATTTCTATTATTGACAGACCACCACAGCCTGATCGATTATTTTAGCCAACCCACTCTAGGCAAGCACGATGGGTGGATTTCCTAGGCGGTTTTGATTTTGAGATCAAGCACTTCAAAGGGAAGGAGAACCAGGTGGCAGATGCTTTGCGTCAGAAATTGCAATGCCTATATGAGATTTCTTACAGTGAAGAGAAAAGCCCCTTCGGGGAAATGATTAAAAAGGGAGCCGAACAAGATGTTGTTTATCAGCAAATAAAACAACAAGTGCAGCAACCATCCAACAGCGAAAAACATCGGGATTATGCTTTGGATGTTGCTGGGATGTTGTATTATAAAGGAAGACTATTTCTGCCTAATCAGAGCAATAATAAAAATCTGATTTTGGATGAGTATCATAAGAGTCATTACGCTGGACACCCAGGCTATCAAAATATGATCACCACACTTCAAAAATAATATTATTGGCCGGGTATGAAGAATGAAGTGGCTGGTTACTTGGCTCGATGTCTAGAATCTCAGCAAATTAAAGCAGAACACCAACATCCTGCGGGTTTATTACAACCATTACCCATCCCAAAATGGAAATGGAAACCATCTCTATGGACTTTATAACAGGTTTGCCTAAGTCAAAGAAAAATAATGACTCCATCATGGTGGTTGTCGACAAGCTAAGTAAGTCAGCACATTTTATATTGGTGCAATATACATAAAGAGCTGTGCAGATCGCCCATGTATTCATGCAAAACATATTTAAGCTACATGGGTCACCAAAGACAATAATTTCAGACCGTGATGTAAAATTTACATCGGTCTTTTGGAAAACACTGTTTGAAGAATTGGGAACTCAGCTGAACTTTAGCACAGATTATCACCCTCAAACTGACGGGCAAACAGAACGGGTGAACTAGGTGGTGGAAGATATGTTAAGGGCATATGTGATGCAACAACCGACCAAGTGGGAGGACTATCTTCGCTTGGTTGAGTTCACATATAATAATGGCTACCACACATCATTGATGATGAGCCATTTTGAAGTATTGTATGGGTAGAAGCGCCTCACCCCCTCTAGCTGGAGTGGACTAGAAGACAGATTGATGTTAGGTCCTGAAATGCTTAAGGAGATGAAGGAACTGGTTAAAAAGGTGTGTTCTAATTTGAAAGCAGCTCACGACAGGCAAAAGAACTTCACTGACAGGAGAAGGAGGCTTAAGGAGTATCAAGTCAGTGATCATGTGTATGTGAGAATTCGAGCAAAAAGGAGCACGTTAGAGTGGAGCGGGCGTGCTAAGTTGGCACCTCGATATTGCAGACCATTCTAGATCTTAGCTAGAATTGGGCAGGTGGCTTACCAACTCACTCTGCCTAGTCACATACAAGTCCAAAATGTCTTTCATGTCTCCATGTTAAAAAAATATGTTTATGATCCTAAACATGTGATTAATTGGCATGATATTCAGGTGAAAATTATCTTCGATAAAACAATCTAAATGTTTGCACTTAAATGAAAACTGACTCAGGATGTTGTATGGTGCAGGTAGAACCAGAAGAAGAAATCTGAGTTGAACCGCTGAGCATCCTAGATCGAAGAGAAGCCATGCTATGGAAGCGGAATATTAGCCAAGTTAAAGTGCAGTGGCAGCACTTTGGGCCTGATGGGGCCACTTCGGAGGATGAAGAACTCATGAAACATACTTACCCAGGGTTGTTTATAACCGAAAGACATCGGGACAATGTCTAATATCAGGAGGGGGAGATGTCATACCCCCAGACTATTGTAAATATTTTATTTACCATAGTTAAAATAAAAGAGAATATTATCTGTTGTATAAACTTATGTTTTCTTCACTAAATGGAAATAAATAAATAAAAACCGATTCCCCAGTAACAGGGGCACCATGTAACTTTTGAGGAGAGAAGTTAAGACATGGATTACAAAAAAATGGTTGCAAACCCTAACCGCCCTTTCCCTCAACCGCGGAATGGTTTCCAGGAAAAGGAGGAGAGAAAAAAAGGGAACTCTGGTGTAGAACATAGGTAGTAGGAGAAGGGAAGGGGTCTTACCATGTCTGGTGAGGATCAGATGGTAAGGGCGCAGAGCGCGTGCAGCTAGCAAAGACAGTAGTTTTTGAGCAAGCTAGGGGGGAGACTGGTCTCCAAAGACAGTCTCAAGGTCGGGTGGACGACTAGCTGCAGAAAGCAGTAGTGGCCTTAACCAGGAAATGGAAAGAGGAGGATTACTTATAGAAGGTGACCCAGATATGTGGCCCTAACTTGAATTAAAACAAAAAAAATGATTATTTTCATAGGTTGCAGTTTTGTTTCTTGTAGTGCGAAATGGAACAAGAGGGAAGAAAATAGGGAGGTCAGTAGTATTTTCATTTTATTATTCAAAATGTTGTCCAGGTAACAGAGGCAGTATGTAATCACGAAGAGAGTTAACCTAGAACTCCAAGGTTAACTATCTCTGTCTAAATAATTTTCTTCTCTCAGATTGCAAGTAGAATATGCTGGTAATTTGGGTATTGATAGTATTAGGTAAGGCTGCCAAAAGGATTCTGCCATGAAGAGTTTTACCTCATGTAATAACCAATTTTGAAGAAACAGAGTATAAAAAGGAAATGAAAACCTAAGAAAGACAGCAAAAATGTGGACAGTTGCCCAAGGGTATGTTAGTAAATCAAATGTGAAAAAAAGTTGTACCCGAATATAGAAATGTGTAGAGCCTTGATTTAAAAACCAGTACTATTCCCCAGTGGATTGAAAAATTTGGATCTATAATAGAAAGATAGGACAACAAGAGGGAAAAAATAATTCTTATTACTTGGAGTCATTAAATTTTGATTATCAAAACTGTAAGGTTAATACAAAAAGGAAAACCAGAACCCAGTTCATATCTTAAATTACATCACGGAATGTGAAACAACCTCCTTCTATACAAGTAACAAATATCTTCTAGAATGATGAACAAGCACGTGAAAATAAACATGTACATGGTAGATAACCAGTCAGGGCACGCAAGGAGGGTTTCGAATTGTATATGAATCTAGAAGCCCCAGAGAACGGGGGGCTCGATAGTCGAACCCTACAAGTCTTAAATCACCTTGAGAGAGAGAAAAACCTCCTGGTGGGGAAACCTTGGGGTTTAGCATCTGAGAAATAGTTTTCATGTAGGGAATTAGAAAATTACGGAAAACAAGTTATATTGCTTCTGTGTAAAACCTCGTATGTTCAACAAAAATACCCACACAGTAAAGAAATAGCCCTGAAATCTATTGCAGATATAGAAAAAATTTATATCAGACATTCAAGCTATAACTAATGAGTGGAGCTCGGTGTTGGTCAGGACCACAATTCAAGCTTAAAGAAATTCACAGCCATTTATCTCACAAATATTCCTTTAAACTCAGAACCGATACTAGAATAAATGAGGTATCAAGTTTTTCTACAACATAGGTATTATTTCGAAAGACTTACGAATGTCCAAAAAAACCAGAACTGTAAAATATGTATAGCAGAAAAACCGGTCAATTGAAGTGAACAACATCCTCTATTTCATGCGAGAACAACCATAACAAATAACAAAGCTACAACGAGTCTCAAATCTGGAAAAACCTCAATTGACGCAAAACAGAACATCAAGAGAACTACTCAGTTCAAGAGCAGAACTAAGCTCGGAAAGATTAACCAATGTGAGACAACCTCGTGCCCATGATTATTACAACTCGATAAAAACCCTTAAAACCCTAACCTTAACTAAATTGAGAAGCTCATTAAGGGGCAAAACATCACATAGTTGCGGAGAGCTTAACCATGCCTTAGGCTTTCATTTCCAGCCAAGGTAAGTTCTTACCCATAACAGGTGAATTCCGCCCCTGTAGATGTGTCGTTTCCCAAGCAAGTCGAGCCAAGCCGAACCTAGCAACCCATGTAGTAAATTCATTCCACAAGAGACTCGTTAGAGCGTCTTGTAGGTTTGAAAAAAAAAGGAGAATTGTTTACCTGTAACAGATTAGACCACTACTTGACCATGGAGATGGACCCGAGCATACATCATCCCAGGAATTTCCAGCATATCCCAAGAACAGAGTTGTGGAATGTAACGGCCACATCAGAGAAGGTTTCTTGGGAGGGATGCATAGCCAAATGAGAATAGTCCCATAGTGATTTGAGGATGAGGAAAACCCTGAGATAGGCACCAGCGTCGGATCGCAAGAGGTGAGTTGCACTGTCGATCTCGGTGGGGTTCCCGAGTGGAGCAGGTGAGACTGGATGGTCCACCCAAGCCATGTACACGACAGTGCATGCAGAATTAAAAACAGATTTATGTGGCATGGCTTGCCACATGATGGAAGCAGTGGGATATCAGTTAAAAATTAAATACAAGCACTATGATTCACACTCCAATAAACAACCCTTTGACATTCACAGAAAACCACTTATGTTGAGACAAATGCAGCTGTAATGATGGTAAATTCTAGAGTTGTGTAAAAACCAAATAAATGGGTACGGTAGGCTAGCTCAACAATACATATTAACTCCCTTGTATGCGGTTGTAAATTTAATTAATTTTTTTTTTTTATGGTGGTGACCTTACTCTCTCTAT
>APFE031064903.1:0-18674 GCA_000404065.3 Pinus taeda
TTAGCCCTTTGACCAAATTATTTGAATACTCCAAATACAATCACCCAATTATGACCACAATTGCAATTTGTATCATTGCAACTCCCAAACTGCAAAAATAAATCGCAGGAGGGGCCACTTCCATCGGTGATAAACAGTAAAGCCAGGGCTCCTGAACACAGACCAACTGAAACGATTAGCTGAGTCCTCCATGTGAAACCAGTGGGTGGAAGCAGCGCCATTACCTTCTTAATGGCGGCTTTCGTGATCTCCTTCATCAACCCATGCACCATCTCCGAGAGGAGACTATTAATGGCTTCTTTCAAACCTTCGGCCATTTCTCAAATGCAAACGCGGTAATGGCTGTGAAGGTTGCGCATCTCGCATCCCCATATATATATATATATATAAGCGAAGTAATGTTGTATATTTTAGAATAGAGAGTCTTGCGAAGAAAGGTTTTCTATATTTTAGAATATAGATTTTGACAAAGTTACTTTGTCAAGGAGTTTCATAGAGTGTTTTACTTGAAGATTTAAAGATTTTTGTATTCAAGTTCTGTGATCTATAATGACATCATCTGGTCATGATGATGAACTACACTTGTTGGTTCGAAATTCGTTGGCCAAAAAATTCTCCAAAACTTTGTTTAATTGATTTGAAGATTCTTTATCGGGGAATATCATAAATATAAATTTTAACAATTTACTTTGTCAGAGAATGTCATAAACTGTCTTCCTGAAGATTCTTTATCAAGAAATGTCATAGTGTCTTGCTTGAATATTCTTTGTGAGAAAGTATTTTTTTCAAGTGACTTTTTTTAAGTGAAAACTATCTTCACTTTAATAGTAAATAATAAATACTTTTAATAATAATAATAAAAACAAGTGAAGATTTGTATTCGGAAATGTAGAAAGTGGGGAGCACGTAGTATTTTGACAACCTTCTTTCGCTTCTATATATATAGATTACCCTTTTTAAAACTAAATACACTCATCTAAATTTTATATTCTTTCCTTCCATTTCTCCGGGCTTGCGAGATGGGTAGCCTTCATAGCCATGATCGTACATTAGCCTTCCTTCCTTCCTTGAAAAACAGCGTTTAATCTTCATTATCCATGAGCTTCTATTAAAAAAAAAAAATCCATGAATATCCTTCTTAAAAACATATAAGTGTTTTTTTCAATAAATTTTAATTTTAGCTAAAACTTGTTATTATTTTTGAAAAAATACGGGGGCATATTATTATTATATTATTAGTAGTAGTGGAGTCATATGAATGAATGAATGAATTGATTAATATAAATAAATTTACTATAATTAAATGTTATGAATTTTTTTAATTTTATTTTTTTATAATATGGTTTTTTTCATTTTTAGTTTTAGATTTTTAATTAAGTTTATAGGTTATTTTGCAATAGAGCTTCTAAAATTTTAGTTTTATTATGAACAATTTGTTAGAACATTTATCATGACTGCGGCCAACTGCGTCGCTCACTGGTGTTCTCACATCATAAGTCATTAATGTGGGTTGGCAGGAGTCGGCGAGTGTTGGTGAAAAATAAATGGCAGTCTTGTTCATAGAATAAATGGCAGTCTTGTTCAATCTATGTATAAATCTATTTGTGTGAATGTAATGATTAAGCTCTTCTTGAGAGTCTTCATTGTTTTCTGTCACAATTATTATGTAAATGATAGGGATTTAACCTCCACGAAACATTCTAAGCATTCTTTGTAATATTCACAAATCAAAGGTTGAGATTTATTTTCAAAGTAGTTATGTCATTTTTTCTCTTTTAATTAAATTGATTAATTCAAAAATATCATATGAACAAGCATCATATGAAATTACTTATGTTTTCTTGGGTATGTGGTATTGATAAACCACGGTATTGTAACAAAACCTATATACAGATTAAGAATTTCAATAGTAAAATGGGTTGAATCTCTTGATTAAGAATCTTGTTACCTATTTAACTTATATATTAATTATTTTTATAACTAATAACAATAATAAATTTATAATTTAGTTAATTTGTATGATTTTTTAATTACATAGATAGACATGTTTATTTTGGAATACGGCTTATAGAATTTTAGTTTAATTATCAATAATTTTTAGTTGGATGGTAGAGATTTAACCTCAACAAAATATTCTAGAATATTTTTGGTAATGTACACAAATCAAAGACTGAGATTTATTTCCAAAGTAGTTATGCTATTTTCCCCTTTTAATTAAGTTGATCAATTAAAAAAAATGTCATGAACAAGTATCATATGAAGTGCTTTTTTATTTAGTGCAGCCATATAAATTAAATGGTTGGTATAGGCATCAAAACACATATATCATGATACATTTCACATTATCGAGATTAAAAAAAATACGATATGTGCATTGCACCCAACTCAAACATGTCCCTTAAAAAATATTTATGAAGGAAGCTAATAGTAGTATCCAAAGTAGTTACAATAGATATAATGTCAATATGATCCTATTAGAACTTTTGATTTAGCATATTTAACTAGGTAAATATATTTTTAAGTTCATGGATGAAAAATTGCAATTGTGTCCCACTACTTTCATGAGGCAAGATACATGGAATTTCCTGTTCTTCATGTAATATACGTGGTGATATGGATGTCTTGTGACAATCTCTATAGTGTCCAACAACTAGAGCATGCGTTGCCATCTATCCTCCTGTCAGTCGGATAGAGAGGTGGAATCCCTATGTCTTCGACATCAACATCCGCATGGTGAGCCTAGGGCGGAGTCGTCCATTTTCAACAGTACCAAATGATATTCTAATATGGGAGATGGTCTCCTACATGACAAAAAATTTGTGGCCTGCCAATGGGCATTCATTAGCATTAAATGACGGGGAGTTGTATATGCACACCACTGGATAACGGGCCTGCCAAAATCCAACAGTAACCATATACAACCCAATACCCTTTAACATCCTACTTATTTTCAACACTCCTACACAACCCTCACCACCATGTCACCTCACCTCACCCTCACCATTAGGTCACCTCACCGTAACCGTTCCCATGTAGTTAAATAGGTCAGTCTGGCAGCATAGACCTCTATCACAGTAACCCTTCCCCATTTAGTTAAGTAGCTCACTCTGGTGAGGTAGACCTCTATCATAATAACCCTTCCCCGTGTAGTTAAATAGGTCAGTCTAGCGGCATAGACATCTGGAAACCTTACCACATGTTGGGACCAGGTATTTCCTATTACTCCAAGTAGTTAGACAATACTATGGATGGCCAACATATCTTTTTCAAATCAAAATAAACTAATATAACTTTTATTAAGCCAATAAACATTTCTTTTGAATAAGTGAACCTCACCTTTTAGTCAACCATTTTCATATGAACGTGACAACTATCAACATCAAATACCGTGACATCTATCCATTATAGTTCGACAGATATTCCAGCCTCTCCCTGCTGCAGTAGTCTAACGAATTTCAGGCTCTCCCTGCTGCAGTTGTCTAAAACGAATTTCAGGCTCTCCCTGCTGCAGTCGTCTAACGAATCGAAGGAGTTATGGAATGGAAATTTTAGTTATATTTAGAGAAAATTTGGAAAGGTTTTTTGTAAATCTAAGTTATAGTTGTTAAATTTCAAAATTTTAGGCGTCTTATATATTTTTGATGGCGCTGAATTCATTTCTACTATCAAAAACACGATTCAAACATTGCCTCGACAAGATTTTTTGAAATTTTTTTGCCCAGATTCTGGGCACTTTTAGCTTTTTGGGCAATTCCTCCTCCTCCTCGGTAGACGACTCCCTTCGTGCTATGCTTGATGCGCTCACCAGAAGGATGTCTCATTTCGCAAGACTTGCCAAGCAAGCAAGCAGACATCTCAGCCCCTAATCCGTCTTTAGGGAGGGAAGTCGTTATGTTGTGCACTGCGTCAATGCAATGCGTATCAGCCCCTATCGGTGAGAGTTATTCCACACTTCAGTTACCGAATCGACGGAGTCCCCGCACTGAATCCATTCTCCAATGCAGACCTTCATAAGCCTTCTATGAAGTGGGTAGTAAAGGAAAAGGATTTTTATGCTATGAATTTTCATAAGCCTCATACCGAGCTAGTGAAATCGCTAAAATCCATCTGAATTCGATGTTATCATTGACTCCAAGTCATTTAAAAGTATGGTATCCATATTCCTGGTAAGTGGTATGTACTTTCTGTGCTTCTGCATGGAAATTAGACAACCTGCAAATCCCAGTTTCCGAATAGTTTACATTTTGTCGGACGGGCTTCTCGTTAGTTTTCATTTTGGCGGCATATATTGTATCAAGTTCATGGTTATTGTTTTTATTTTTAACATATATTGAATTGTTAACTTTCCAATGTTTGTTAGGATGTAATTTTGACGCTCTGCATGCTCGCTTGGCTTTGCAACATGCGAGATCCGCATCCCGCGGAATTTGAAAACCGCGCGCATCCGCTCCCTGCATACGCTGATCCTTGCGGGTGGGTCCGCTGAGGGCTCTACCTTCCGGCTGCGGTCGGCTAGGGTTTGATCTGCTGGCTCTCCATGGAGGATCCGGCTCCCCCCCAGGGGTCTTCCTCCCCTTCTCTGCCTTCCGCCGATGAGGCCTTCAGATCCTTGATGGCCTCTCTGCCCAAGAAGAAAGTTGTGGAAGCTGCCAAGTTCGTGAAAAGGCTAGAAGATATCCCCGAGATCGCCCTTCCTCCTGAAGGTCCGATTCAAGTAGCACTATCTTTGACGGATCGTGCTCTGGTAAGTCATTTTACATGTCTCTAGCCCTCCCCGAAATCAATAGAGAACTAGGTTGCTAGGAACTGGGCTCCGATGATCAAGAACAAAGTAACATCTTACTTCCTCGGAAGAGGATACTTCTTATTTGAATTCTCAGAAAAAGAGGACAAGGATCTCATTTTCAGAAATGGCCCCTATTTTATGGGCCCTCAAGGGCTGTATTTAAAAAAATGGAAACCAGACTTCGATCCGGTGGTGGATGTGCCTTCTGTGGTCCCGATGTGGGTAAGGCTCCCCAATCTCCCGGTTCACTGTTGGAATTGGGACTCTTTGAAACATATCGGAAACACTCTTGGGAAATTCATAGACAAGGCCAACAACAAAGATCAGTACGACTGCGCCAGAATTTGTGTGGAGGTAGATCTGGAGGTCGGATTACCAGAAGCCATCAAAATAAGGGTAGGTCCTTGGACGCATGTTCAGAAGTTGGACTATGAACAACTGTCGTTCAAATGCCGGAAGTGTCAAGTCTACAGACATTTCGCCAGAGATTGCCTGTCCAAAGAGGTAGAGGAAAAAGGGAAGGAAGATGGATGGAATCAGGCAAAAAGACCCAAAACTTCATTCAGGAAGAATGCAAATATTAATGCTAGAGCCCCTCAAACGGGCCCTGCTCAGCGTCCACCCATTGAAAGCCAAGGGAACAAATTTGAGATCCTTGAATCTGAAATCATGAATACACAGGAGACAGAAATTCCGAAAGAAGTCTCACCGCCTAAATCCAAAAGCGTACCAGAGAGATCCAAAGGGAAAATGTCAGAAGAAGAGGAGGAAACCCTAGAGTCCGAGGAATCAGAGGAAAAAGGGGAAATAGGGGATTCGTAGTCTACCCCCAGAAGATCTACAAGAGGACGAATGTCAACAAAGGAAAAAAGAGAACAAGAAACATACAAAGACAAGCTTCAGGGCAGCCAGCCAATGCTAGAGAAACTCCTAGCAAAAACCCCGAAGATGAAGAGGATCCAAATCCAGAGCTCCAAAGGAGCTCATCACAACAAAAGTAAATGATGAAGATAGTCTCCTGGAATTGTAGGGGAATGGGCTCCAAAGCCAAGGAAGAAGCAATGAATAGTCTAATAAGACTGGAAGCCCCAGACATTCTTCTCATCCAAGAGACTAAACTGGAGGATTCAGCCTTCCTCCAAGCAAGCAGAAAATTTTGGAAGAAAAACGGAGTGCATGCAACCTCTGCCCGTGGAGCATCGGGAGGACTTGGGTTGCTCTAGAATCCAAATAAGTTCTCTCTAATCTCTGAGTCCCTGAACACTCATTGGATTTTGTTAAAACTGTAGCACTTAGAATCTAAGGAAATTATTATTCTGGTCAATGTATATGCTCCTAAAAATGCAGGTGAAAAAAAAACTTTGTTGGGTTTCCATCAAAAATTTGGCAGATCTAGAAAATTTGGAGAACATAATCATAGTCGGAGACCTCAACCTCACCCTCCTCTCGTCAGAAAAAAGAGGAGGAAGTATTGTCAGAGATACGGCAAGAGAATCAGTGGAATATCTCATGCAAGATTGGGATCTAATAGACATTAAGCCGACTATTGGCAAGTACACATGGTCAAACAAGAGGGTTGGCCCGGGTCACATAGCTGCAAGACTGGACAGATTTTTGGTGCAAAGTTCCTTCCTGCTTCTTGGATTAGAAGCTAGATCGCACATCCTTCACAGCAGCATATCAGATCACAAGCCTATTAGCTTGGAACTGCTGACCCCGAAGGACCTGGGGCCTATTCCATTCAGGTTCAGCTCTCTCTGGATCAAAGAGGCAGACTTTATGGACAAGGTCAGAGACTGCTGGAAAGACCCAGTCAAGGGATCCGCCTTTATTGTGTGGGAGGAAAAACTCATAAGAGTTAAAGTCATGCTAAAAAATTGGGCTAAGACCCTACCCAACCTTGCTGCGGAAAGGAAAAAAATTCAAATCGGACTAGAAAGCCAGCATCTCCATCTTGAAACGGCTAAAATCACTAAAGAAGAATTGGAAAAGGAGGCCAAGCTTCAGCAAAATTTCCATAAGGCATTCCTGGCAGAAGAGGAGTACTGGAGGCTCAAGTCTAGAAGTCTTTGGCTCAAATTTGGCGACAGAAACTCCTCTTTCTTTCAAAAACAAGCACAAGCTAGGAAAGGACGTAATTCCATCACCGAAATAAAAGAAGAAAACAACGTTTTGAAGGACTTTGCAAGCATAAAAAAGGCAGCTTCAGATCATTTTGAGAAGCTGTACAGGGAAGAAATAGGATATGAGCAAAATGATGGCTTGCTAGACGTTGTCCCTAGCCTCATCACCTCCAAGATGAACCAGACTCTTGAAAGCAAAATCACGCATAAGGAAGCCAAGGAGGTCCTTTACGCAATGGATCCCGATAAAGCTCCGGGACTGGACTGTTTCACGCCTAGATTTTTACAAACCTATTGGCAGATAGTTGAGAAGGAGTTCCTCAAAATGATTCAGAAATCCCAGGACTGTCAGAAGATTGGGGGCTGCACAAATTCGACATTTCTCGCCCTCATCCCCAAGGAAATAGGTGCAAATTCTTTCAACAGATTTCACCCAATTTCCTTATGTAATATTGGGTACAAAGTGATATCAAACAGGTTGAAAAGAATCCTCCCTAAAATCATTCTGGACAATCAAGGTGGATTCATTCAGGGCAGGTAGCTGGTGGACAACTTCGTGCTAGTGCAAGAGGCGATCCATTCCAGCCAACACCGAAAGGAAAAAGGTATGGTTATTAAATTAGATCTAGCAAATGCCTTTGATCGTGTTAGACATAGGTTTTTGTTTTATGTAATGCATAAATCGGGGTTTGGGCAAAACCTCATAAAGTGGATAAAAGCTTGCATTTTGGAGCCTTGGATTGCCCCTCTGGTGAATGGAAGGGCCGCTGAATTCTTCAAAGCCTCTAGAGGACTGAGGCAGGGGTGTCCCCTTTCATCCCTCCTATTCGTCATTCAGGCTTCTGTCCTCAGTTTCTATCTGAATAAAAAGCAGCAAGAACAAGACATCGCTGGCCTAAGCATTGCAAGAGGAGTTAAATGCATCAATCACGCACTCTTTGTCGATGATACATTACTGTTGGGAGCTGCTTCCCCACATTCAGCTATTAAATTTAAAGCAGTTCTGGACGACTATTGTGAGGTCTCAGGCAGCAAGTTAAACAAGGGAAAATGTCAGATATATTGTTGGAACATCCCTACTTCAACTGCAAACTCCATAGCCATATGCCTCGGATTTGCAGCCTCCATTACTTGGTACTCTTTCAAATATCTTGGTCTATCAATCTTCAACAAGAGGGCATTAAGCAAAGACTGGTCATCTCAGCTAGACAAATTCAAAGCAAAAATACAAGCCTGGGGATCCTCTTGACTCAACATTGCTGGCAAAGTAGTGCTCATCAAGGCAGTTCTCAGCAGTCTTCCGATTTTCAAATTCTCTGTCCTCCTAGCACCTGTGGGAATCATCAAAAAGATGGAGGAATTAATCAGGCAATTCTTCTGGAAAGGAGGCAAACAAAACGATAAGAGATTTTCCCTAGTCAATTGGGAAATAGTCACCAAACCAATTTTTGAGGGGGGGTTGAACTTCAAAGATCCCAGAGCTCAAAATCTTGCCATGGGAGCCAAATTAATTTGGAAAACCATTGCTCCTAATCCAAATTGGGCACAGGTTGCATTGTGGAGGAAATACCTCAGAGGAATGCGACTCAGATGTTTGGATCAGCCCAAAAACCACCTCAGAACTCCTTTCAGCATGTTCATCAATTTTTCATTCGACGTGCTGAGGGAATTTGAAATTCCAGGCCTGATGGCCAAGTTCAAATTAGCAGCGGTTCGGGAGGTAGATACTCCATCTTTCTCCACCTAAAGGTTGTCGTCATCTGATGACAAAGGTAATGATGAGGAAAGAGGGGTCTGGTCAATGGAGAATGATGATGGAAAAGGTTAAAGAAGGACGGAGGTCGAATAAAGGTTTGTGGTGAATCACACAATAGCGAGGAACATTAACTGCCAGAACAGTTCGCTGATGGGGAGGTTGACTATCCAAACGGGAGGCCATGTTGGGGAGAAGCGGGAAGAGTTGATAAGGAATGGTCTTAGAAGGCGAGAAAGAATTAAAGGGATAGGCACAGGCATGCTCTTCGTTGTGAACCAAATTTTGAAAAAAGCTCGAGCGAGAACAATCAACAGCAACGCTGGGTAAATTCAGATGCTCCGGAAGGACTGAGGCGATAGGAAGAACATGCAGCGGCACCTCAGAATTTGTTAAGATTCTGGAATCCTCAATGGAGTCAACCTCTGAACGATCTTGCTAAAGTGATTGACAGTGAAACCCTGAAACATCATTCTCGCTCACTGGAGACCCACTTCTAAATTCTGGAGAAGCCAAGTCGTTAATCCATAAGCGCAGAGAGGAGATTTGGTTGTTATGTTGTTGGAAGAAACGAAACAACTTCTCTGAGCCGAGGATTTTTCAGTGAGCTTTAGAAATTTCAGAGATTGTTTATTTAATTTGATTTAGTCAAAAAGTTAAACATTACATTACAACATCTCTATAATATTAGAGAGTGCGCACAATTATTGAATCTCCAACCAGTATGGTACAAATGTTGTAATGTCTAACGTTTTGACTTAGTCAAAATAAAATAAATAATAACTTAGTCAAATTACATAAAATTTAAAAAAAAAATGAATTTAATAATTATAATTATCAATTAAACCATATCCATTTAACTTCGGAATTAAGATGTATCTAGCCTTCTTATTATTTTAATTGGGTTCATAAGTTATATGAGTAGTGTTTAAAAAGTTATATTTATTTAAGAATTTTTTGTCTTATTTTTCTAAAATGAATCATATTTTGGGATTTTTTTATATGTGAACTGTAATGAATATTTTCGTGGAATAGTTTATCACCATGGATCTTATAATGTTCTAAAATCTTATATCTATGCAAGTTATTTCTTTAGATTCCATATCATTTTTTTATTACTTTTGCTTGAATTTTTATGAAAGCACTAAAACAATAGGCACAAAATACACACCACCCACATAAATGAAAACACGATTTATCCTAAGAAACCCAATGTGGGAGAAAACTCAAATAGTATTAGAAAAATAAGAGAGAGCAAAGAGTGATTTTTCACAACACAAATCTCACACTGTATATTATTCATTTCAACAATTACATATATATAAATTATACACTGACTTCGACACCTCACTCCAACTCATTACATAAGAATCAACAACTTCTAGAATGATGCCTAGGGGCTCACAATGACAACTACACATTACATGGAAGCATTACTTCCAACACCCTCCCGTAATTCTTACATGGAAAACATATTACAACAAATAAATCTTTGTCTAACTGATCTTCAGTAGCACCCACATCCACTCTGGAATTTTGCAAACTCCACTATTTCACCACCACATCTTCGAGTTCTTACTTGAACTCCATTTAAAATGTAATCACCTCTGACCATCATTGATGAACTTTGTAGGATCAACAATATTGACAAATCATCTCGTCGATGCTTCCGTGATAAGATCCGTCAAGTAATGAACCATACTATGGACCAACCACCATCTGTTGGATATTTCGCTTTCGGCTATTCGTCAGTTGATAGGATGGAGGTTTGGATACTGAAGGTGCTCAAGAGTTGATCAAACAACTTGACCTTACACAAGAGTTGATGTTTCAGACACCGGGGCTTCTAGTTTAAGAACCAACAACCCTTTTTATAACCAAAATTACTAACACAGAAGAATTGACGTTTCAGACAACCAGGGCTTCCAGTTTAAGAAACACCAATCCTGAATTTGTATAAAACTATATATTAAACCCACGCCATGGAATAAAAGACACGTTTCGACACACAAACAAACGCTAAAAAATTGACCCATGAAAACAATCATTGCCACAATAGACATTTTAACTCAACCGACCTGCATAAAGTTGAACATTGACCTCGTTTCTATCAGCTCAAACAAAATTGAATTTTTGGCTTACTAGCCCAAGGCGTTGAAACAAAATTGATGTAGATGTACTTCGAGGCTTAGTGCTGAGAGAGACAGTGTCAAACCATTGTAGCCAACAAAGATTTTAATGCCAGCTTGCTTCCCAACATTGACACAACCCGACAGGAAAAGAAAATCCATAAGCAAGTTAACTAAAGGAGTTTGTTCAACATTTCCCTTTTGTTCCTTTTCTTCACTCACGACATACACCATAATAGCTAAATGTTGAGTCCCAACATTGTTTTCCAATTAAATGACACAAATTGCAACGCCAAATAAATTTGTTACATGAAGAATACGTTGTCCTGTCAGCCACTTACTATATTAAGCTTGGACGAGCATGACCTGAGCGAGAGCATCAGGGCACATTTCTGATTTGTGTTGAACACGAATTCCAGATCCAACATTGATCCATAATCCTTCTCTTTACAGTAGCATGAGGCACGTAATGGACATTGATCCCCTCCAACTGCAAATCAACACTAGGTCAACGCTTTGAATTATTTTCTTTTGTCGCCGCATCTCCTGATCCAAAATTCTCATCCAGATCTCATCCAAACCATATTAAAAAAAATTACAAGTAAAAACACCATTCCCATGCTTGGTGAAATTGCGTTGTTGTAGAGATCGACGATAGCCATGCTTGCCAGGACACAGACCGCTGCTAATGTTTTCTCATTGGCTCATTGGCTCGTCTCATAAACTTTAAGCCTCAAATTATTGGATGGTGTGCACAAACAACCCTTTACTCCTTTATAAGTGACAACTGCATCATTTTTTCTCTTGGTTCTGGAAACATATGTGTACTTGCAATTCTATGCAAGCTACACGAAATTGACCTTCGTCTCCACCTCCCATCAATAGAATTTGCACAATGGCTCAGGATTTGATTCAAGGCTTGCAGGTAAAGAGAGAAATGATGGATTTTTATTGGATATAGATCTACAAAACCACACTCACACACAAATCTAAATAGGGAGAGATAAATATCACAACAGAAATCAACTATCACACACTTATATTAATCTATGTATGTACAAAACAATAACACTCAAGAATCCCTCACATCTTCCCGGCCTTCCCGTAAGCGAATCAAGCCAGATCTACCTCTGATACCATATTAGAAAAATATGAGAGTAGAGAGTGATTTTTCACAACACAAATCTCACATTAAATATTATTCATTTCAACAATTACATATATAGGAAATTACACACTGACTTCGACACCTCACTCTAACTCATTGCATAAGAATCAACAGCTTCTAGAATGACAACTAGGGACTCACAATGACTAATACACATTACATGGAAAAATTACTTCCAACAAATAGAATATAAGGCATGTCATCTTCTATCTTTTCTTTAGTTATAAAACTACATATAGAAAGGAACACGAGCTCCTATGGAGTTACCTTTTAACAATGTGACCTGAAAAATTGTTACACAATCCTCTTCATCCTCTATTATGCTATGAAAATACTAATCCCAGATGTTTTTCTTAGCTATGAAACAAGTAAAATGTAAAAAAGTGGAAACCCTTGTCCTCCTAGTGGCCTGATATTTAACATAGTTTTAGAGCCATATAGGGTTATGGGCTTGACTTCCTCAACCCTCAATGTGATAAGGTTTTGGTCCTTAGAGAAACTACTTGAAAATCCTCATGTTATTAGTCCCACATGTTTGAGTAGCAGGGGAGAATATGCCATCCACTTATACCATGTTGGTTAATTAGGTAGGTCAACTTGCAAGAGACATAATTTACATAAACAAGCTTTGACTAAAGTGATATTTGGAATTTTCAAAAGGTATCAAACTGTAGATCAATTTAAAGGGTGTATACATAAGTTCTATACCACGCTACCATGAAAAACATCATTTGATGACTCAAAATGGCTGTGGAAGGTTCCATACCAAACTTTTCAAACTAGGACCTGCCACTAAAATGGGCCCTACAAGCCAACGTTTCTACCAAAAAAGTACTGAGATATATAGCAAATTATATGATGATCCAATTAATATCATACATCCCCATTTGGAGAGCATTTTGATTGCCACAAAATTTGTTAAATAAGGAAAATAAAATTTACCTCTACTTTCTCCTTGGAGTAGAAATTTGCTTTGCCCAGAGGTCATCCTTTCAATTCAATCTCCAAAAGGTCATACTATACCTATCTTATTGTTATGGGCTTATTTTGTAAAACTATCTTCTACTAACTCTACTTGAGTATCTGGGGCTAAGTCTTCGATTATAGGTAGAACCTATTCCTCCTCTTGATCGAACATGGAAGACTCATAGAGTTTCAAATTTTCAACATTCGTCATTGAGTAAATGTGATTGTATAGTAGTTAGATTAAGCTTGTAGGCACTATCTCCGATATTTTTCAATACTTCAAAATGACCAAACTATAGAGCCTCCTTCTTAGTCTTCCTTATTTGATTTTAACCAAACTCATCTCCAATTTTGAATGATTTCTTTGTTATGTGCTAGCCATGTTGAGCCTTGTACCTTTCTTTAGCATCTCCTATACTTGTTAATGGATCTACCTAATCTTTTCAACAAACTTATTTACTTTTAGTGCTTCTCTTATGATGTCTCCCGTCACTCCTCATTGTTGTCCATATGTAACATCCAAAGTTTAAGGTGGCATGGTAGCACAAAATTGAATGTGTTGGACCCAGGTTTCACTCTCGGTTGCCAAAAAAGGAGCTCCACTATAGTCTAGCACAACATCAACCCTTTCATTCATCCACAAGGGAGAAACGTCTCACCTCAGGCATGCCAAGACAATTAAAATAGTAGGGATCAAGAAATAATATCTAGGATCAACTTATCACGCAAAAGTTTCATTGCATAAATAATTATAAATCAATGATAGAAATACTTAGAAACTATTACGCAGGCAAAAGAAATACATCTGCAGTAATGAATATTGAAGAACAAACAACATGTAATATACATAAAAATTTGAAAGGCTGTAATCAAATCCATCATTCCATAACTCAAAAGAGAACATTATCATGCAACACTTCATTCCATTAATATAACCAGGTCATTACACTAAAGGTATACATTAGAGCACAAGATATTTCGAGACCAAATAACAGAGCAAGGATCATTGTAGATAATTCCACAGTTTATACATGGCTACACAAATTATATATTCAATCGAACAACATTTCAACATAGTATGAGAATAATTCTTTGTGTGACTTATCCTCTCTAAACCTTTTATAGAATTTTCCCCTTTATCGTGCTCACTTGATCTAGTTTGCTTCTACCATTTTGATCTCGTCCATTTGATCTGGTCCACTTTGACAAAATATGGGTTTGTGGTCCTTATCTTCTCAGTTTCTTCAAAATCCAACACATGAATCCTTATTCTCCAGCTTCCGTGGATTCCAAGATAATTTTTCCTATTTTCTTCCTATTGCTTCCATTTTTTTGGTCTCTGTGTCTCATAGGTTTTTCCACTTGCGTTGGCCATTTTTGCAACCTTTTTTTATCAAAATTTGTTCAAAAACAAAGGACCCAACAACCCCTGACCACTATCCATTGACTGTTCCTCAAGTCAATCTTCTAACCATATGTTTGGCTCCACTTGTAGTTATGCTACCTCTGCAAGCATTTCTTCTACCTATTTTGTTACCTCATCTGCTTTTTGCATTGCTATGCTACCTTCATAGGAAGGATCCAACTATGGCAGCTTTTGTAAGGCTTGAGCTTTAAAATCAACATATTTTGTAGCAGTGGATTTCCATGTAGTGATCAAGGTAGAAAATTCGACAGTACCTACAGTTGTAGACTTTTGAGGATGCGTAATAAGGATTAACTTCCATTGTGTATCGGATTCAGAGTGTAGTTTCTTTAGATGGAACAAATGTTTTTGTGCTGGAAGTTGAAGATCATGCAGTACAACTTTGGAAGTATGTGACTCTTCTTCCAGATGGTGAATTTGGGTTTCAAGACCTTTAATCTAACTAAGAAGATCTTGTTGTTACTATAGATCAGCAGTAGCGAGTGCTTGGTCAAACAATTGTTGAGTTTGTTATCGCAGCCAGTACAAAGGTTGGTTGTTCTTTACAATAACTCCAGGCAAATATTGCACTTGTTGAAATATTTCATGAGAATCATTCATGATTTGCGTAAGATAATCTGCTGAGTGAAATGATCAACATGAGCGGGAGGTGCATTGTGCAACTCAACAACATTATTTCATAAGTTTCTATCATTGGTGATTAGCTCTTTACAAGCAATTTCAAGAAAATCATAATATTTAGCTAGCTAACAAAGAGATAAATCTTCTGGAGCGTTAGGCATAAATTCGAAAATGGTTAGACACATCTACTGGAATTTAGCACTAATATCTTCAATTTGTTTCTCAAGTTGTGCAATTTCATCTCGTAAATGATCTCACTCCTTAATTACACCATGAGTTCTTGCTTTTGTTGTTCATGAAGAGAGACAAACTCATTACGGCGGGCTTCCAATTGCATTGCAGAGGTTTGAATAAGTTGAAATTGTTGGGTTGAATATCAGCTTTGAAGATCATCCGTAGATAAAGAATTAGGCGAAGGGAACCAAGCCTGCAAGGGTTGACCACTAGCGATAGACTTTTTAGAGTGTCCCTAGGGTGAAGTTTCCCGCTCTTGACTGTGTTCCTTTTTTAATTCATCTTGTATCCTAAAAATAATGCTTGAAGGAAAAAGAGGAATGATATCTTAATATTGTGCAACCAAATGCAAGATTTATCGGCACTAAGTTGGGTCCTAACTAAACACAAAAACCTAAGTTGTTAAAAGAACTGTAGTAAGGTTTTGTTGTACCTCGGATGAAGATTGCACAGGTGGTGGTTGAAATACTTCTTCAGGTGACTCAAATTCAACAATGGGTTGTGTTATAGTATTCTTAAATGCTGACTCAATATCCATCTCAGTAATGTCTCCACCGATGTTGTCATTTTCACGGATATCAGAGATAGTATGATATTGTGGTGTTGTATGGGGAGACAAACCTAAGGAATTTGTGGAATGGATAGGCGACAAATTATGGTGTTACTCCACTATTGTGGTTCCCTCTCCAAGGTATTTGAGCTCATCGTTATTGAGATCTACAACATTAGAAAATTGGACACTGGTGTTGGTTTGGGGAAGGGTTTGAATGAAACCAAAAACATTAGAGATGGAAGGGGTAGTAATAGAAGTTGTAGGTGAAGTGACTCAATAGGACTTAGGGAAACAAAAGGTACTATTTGTGGCTTAAATGAATCGGTAACAAGCAAAGAAGCACTAGGAATACCTAAAATAGAACCATTGGAAATTACTACGGAACTAACCTCAGATACAATGTGGCAAGTAGAAGACAACCATTCTTGGAATTTCTTCAATACTGGTTGAATATCTTGTTTCACATTAGTTGTTCACTTCTTAGAAGATGACGCGACATCTGCAAAGGAATCACAACATTGCATGCAATCCAAATTATAAATAATCTCATCCTCCTTTTGTATGCATTTGACTCTGGGCTAGGATAACACCTCCTTGTGAAAATATTTTTCATAAACATAATAAGGAAGTTGCCTCATTTTGAATGTGCCAGGGTAGATAGTTCCAAGCCAAAGGTAAGTATGACCATGACTCATCCCAAACCATATTTGATTTGCATATTTCTCCAAAATCATCTTCGACACCTGAGGAAATGTTTGAGTGGCATGCAAAATTTTGGTATGCCAATTCTCAAATGTCTTTTAATTGAATTATCAATTAGTGGGATCAATCTGAGTCCTCCATAGAGAATAAGCAAGATCAATAAGTCCTCCGTCTGGAATTTCAACCACCTCTCTACCTTTAGGTGAAAACCACTTCATCATTGCAATGGCAATAACCAAGTACCCATAAATGAAATATGTGGCTCACTTATAAACATCTTCAAAAGCTTCAAACAATTCACGCAGCGAATTGTTGCAGCAATCCAAGGACTCGCCTTGAACATAAGCTTTGGCAGCAGAGATGGTATCCAAGGGACATTCTCCCTTCTTAGAATGCTGCACAAGTTTTCCATTGATAATATAGCAGGAAAAAAGAATTCTTCCATCATTAATTTTATTAATGATTTCCCCAAAACCCTTCTTTCAGTGCCATACTTCTGGTACAAATTTTCATCCCCCTTATTCTGAATACATTTTGAAACACTCTAAAAGACAGTCAAAACATCTAGACCGTACCTCAACAACCTTGTAAGCTAGTGAATTTATTATACATGCAGAGGATACTCCTTATCGAGCCACAATGAACCACCATGCAAGCGATTGATGATAAATTTGTGCACCATAAGAGTTCACCTGTGGTATCAGACATAGACAAATCCAGTAATTTAGAAAAAATGACCTCTACAGGGGACAAAACTCAACCTTGACCCTAGGAATAATTCCATGAGATGGTGCAACATCGAAATTCATATAAACTTCAAATTTTAAAGCTGGGAACACATCAAAATCAGACAAATCATTATCAACTAGCGTATCCTTTTCGTATTTTCCCAAGGTGTTTTCTGTAGGAAAAATACGATGGTTTAAATATCTAGTAAAGAATACAAGCTTAGTGTTGCGAGTCATGGTTGAGGACCTATGACTATAGACAAATTATATAGATGAATGATAGGGAATTGGGTCAGAAAAGAACTAGATGTGGGAGCGAGGGTAAGAAATCCTGAAAACTTGTAGACACAATGAGGAAATATGGTGACAACACTCGACATATATAGAAAGGACTCAATAAGACACAGGTTGATTATATTTTTAGTCATTAAACATGATAAATTTCCAAATCAAGTAAAAGCTGGATAATAATTATGGCTAGGACGTAAATTCCTAAGACATGTCATAAAATACTTGAAAACGGAAATATCATGATGATGAGGTAACAAGAAATGATTTGAAAGTCATAAAGTGGAAAATCAAATCAGAAAAATGATTATTATAGGAAATTTAGCATAATAACTAAAAATACCTTTATCAATGATTACAAGACTGACATTAATGACACATGACACATATTTCCCCGACTATAATGAGTTGTGATGGGTTGCAACTATAACATACTAACAGGAATGACACAACTATACTAATAAACTCATTATCACAACCGATTGAATTACTAATTGACTAACATAATTGAATCAATCCTAAGCCTAACTGATGCCCCCTTTTAGAGAGGGAGAATTACCACAAAACTTTATCAGCCATAGTAGGGCTTCAAGCGTGCACCATTCACCCAACTGTTATGAAACCAGCTCACAAAAAGATAGAAAAGATAGATGAACATTACACAAATGACAATTCTTGGATGATACAAATGACAAGACATCCTTTCTATATATAGGAGTCTAAGGGGTCATAAAAAACCAGAGCCAACATAACAATAATAATGTAAGGGCACCATAATAACAATAGTGGGCTTCTATGGGGCACAATAATAACAATATGGGGACTACATGGGCACAACAATATAATAAGGGGGTTGTACTAATAATAAAGGGGTTACACTAGTAGTATAGGGACCTAACATGCCCCTCTCCTTCAAAAAGTGTTGTCCTCAAAGCTTGAGTGGTTCTTGATGCTTCTGTATAAAATTCACATCCTTCCATGTGGAAGGTTCCGCGAGTAAATTCTTCCACTTGATGAGATACTCTGAAATTAATCGATTTCATAGTTATTGACTTCTCAGTTATGTGAATGCTTCAGGTTCCCATATTATTTTTCCTTCCTTGTCAAGTTCTGGCAATATTGTTGAACTGGGATCTTCTGCAACTTTTGAATGAGTGGCCACACTTCTTCGTCCTTCTTCCATTCATCCCTTCCTTC